>OZ022576.1:19207489-19379989 GCA_963669155.1 Arbacia lixula | reverse complement strand
CAGCACGATTAAACAGGGGAATGGAAGTTATTCCAACCCGCGCCCATTGCACCTAGTGACAAAAAAAAGAACATCACTACATGTATTTAAAAAATGCTACGCATGACCTAAAGCGATTACCATTAATCATAGGAACATGATCAAGTTGGCCAATCACTATGCATTTTTGTATGTGATATGATATTAAAAACGTCAATAACTTACAACTGACCCAAGATGCCCTCTATCCACATGAAAATATCAAATTATTCAATGTCCATTTGAAGCCCCATTAGTGTGTTAATGCTTACATTAAAAAATATCTTACCCTTTCACCCGAATTGCATTACAAGGCCTACCTTTTCTATTTCCGTTTATCTTAGTACATTGCAAAATAGTACTGCACATTGCTTATTATGAATAACAGGGCAACACATAACACATCAAAGCAACATAATACTACGACTACAGATGACAAAGTACATCATGTGATGTCATGAAACATGTAGCATAATGCTTAACACTTAGGGTACTTAATTTTCATTTCGATTACACTATGAGAATGATAATAGCGTACATTACAAATTTATGATAATTTGCTGAAGCCAAGCGGTTCCAACAAATTTGCGAATTCCGAGCGACGAGTCCCACAAATATGTTAATATATAAATACATACACGTATATATATATGCCATGACGAAATCATGCATCGCTTCTCTGGCAAAATGGATGCCCTAAGATTCTTCCAAAACATGTCATCACAGTAATTCGAAATTAAATAGTTGTAAATAAAATTAATGATGTAACTTGATTATTGCAGTTATAAATGTCATTAAAAGGGCTTTTCAAATTCTGAAAATAAAGCGAAAGGTTATTTCCTTTAAAACTTTGATTTGTTATCTCTTTGTCCCTCTTCCACTATGCATCCCTGGCAATATGGGTACCCGACATTGCCCGGAGAGTCTGCCAAACATGTCATCAACGTAATTCGAAATGAAACTGTTGTAAATAGAAATTTCAAACATGATCATCAAGCAGATATAGATGTGATTAATCGGGCAATCAGAATTACGAAAATAAAGCATTAAAAGCAATAAATAAAGATTATTTTGATTAACTTCGTTTGATATTTATCTCTTCCGGTCTGCAGCTGTCTGCGATCCTGTGTGTGATATCACTGTTTCAGCAGATTCAACAGAGCCTTAGGCCGTCAACTCGGCAGCGATCACGAAGACTCACGTGACCACATCACCGATCACGTGACCCCCTTACGTCTCAGCGCAATGATCAATATCTTTCTTCCATATTTCAACATTGCAATGAATGCATGGTTTATACAGTTCACTCTGTGTGTACGTTAGTTATAGTAAGTTAGGAGTTACATAATTTTCAAACTAGTTTACATGGCGTCAGAACGTTGGAATGATTAGTACCGCATAATAAGACGAATCTGCCTCATCCTAAATATTCATTTTATCGCGTTGATTATCGTTTGATTAGTGATTGTCACTACAAACTTTACCAAAACCTCCTGTGTAAATTATGACGCGCGAAATATCGATACCATGCGGTGGGCAAGTACAAGCTTGGATGATGATTAATCATGTTCATAAGATCACGCGTAAAAATGGTAAAGTATGAGGCAAGATTAGGTCAAACTTAAACATCAACATTGATGTACCTTTTTGCGATTTTCTAAAATACTTAAAAACTAATGTTCTTTGATCGTGAATGATTACGCCCCCCCCCCCTCCTCCCCCTTCCTCTGAAGTGGTGGTAGACAAGCACACATAAGGTAGCCGAATGGCCTCTTCGTATGGTACCATGACTTTGTACCCCCTTCCAAAAGTGACTCTCTTTAGAATAGAGGCTATGCCTTTCTTTATCTTATCTTACACCGTAGTTAAGGAGCGTCTATCAAATAGACCATTTTCGTTATGTATGCAATGTTTATATAAGTCTTTACGTTACGAATGGTAACCCTAAAGCTTGTCTGAGGTTTGTCCGAGTAGCAACAACCAATCATTCGGAGTGCGTTTCATCCATTGAAACTGAATCAGTAGATACAGGTGATTGTAATATCGCGTTACTACCCACTTTGGGGAAAAATTGTAAATACATTACGAAATAGCTTATCGTGTTCATTTTACAGTGAAACAATGTTAAACGTAAATTCAATATTTTCATGTCAATGCCAACTCTAGAGTCAATGCTGAAAAAAGGTGAGTGCTTGTACCAGCTTTACATATTCTTATGCCACTCGTCTGGGCATACTTCGTATACTCTGATTTCTCTGACATCATAGAAATTTGAGAATTGTGGAATAGACGTAGCTAACCGGCAACAAATGTGAAGTGATTTAGACTCTGCCTATATTATAACTAAATCCACGTAACTTAAGCAAACAGCAACATATTATATTCGATATGTTTGCATACTGTTATAGGAGACGATTTGCCCGTTCTCTGTTCACCTTACCTAATGTACGATTCCCAAGATGATACTCTTAATATTTCTACGTTAATATGAATGAAAAAGGTGATAAAAATAAAACTACAGTTACGTGTACATTGATTTGTAATTAGCCAGTAATCACACACATAGACCCACACACGCACACACACACATACCTGAAGAAATCGCTGATAATCTACAATACCTATAAAAGCTATGAATGGACATACACAAATATTGTATATTTTTCAACATAGACTTGTCACCACCACAGTTATACACACAATACGAGTTGCTCAATGCATCATAGATGCAATACTGATGTACTTTAAAAATCTTGGAAAATTGAATATGAAGTGCTATTTAGGAGTACGAGGATAACTCTACTAAACGAGTTTGTGATTTACATATATCAATCCTTTTAAAGGAATAAACACGAATGCTGTAGCTTCTCTGAGTCATATTATTGTTTCACTGATTATTTTTTTGTACTTAACTCAGCCACTGAGGCGAAGGCAAGCGACCTAACGCTACATTCACACGGAAAGAGTTTTCCGCTGCGGCTAGGTGATAGTTTTTTTGTTGTTTGCGTTTTTCCGTCACCGCAAAATAGGCAATTTTGCTTATGTATACAAATTTTATGCACGTTTTCCAAACAATGTGTTACTGATGGTATCTTTTGGCGAACCAAGGCATTCAGCAGCTTTACTGGACTGTAAAAATGCTCAGAAGGACCCAAAATGGTTGTCATGGTATTAAAGTGGTAGCGGCAAACCATTTCCGTGTGAATTGTACATTCAAGCATTGGAGTGAATCTCCAGCAAATGAGGGAGGGGGGCGTCTACCTGGGCTAGTGGCTGTGATCATGGCGTCGTAAAAGTCCCTGAAGACAAACTGTTAATAACAAGCTCTATTTCCAGTTTGATTAATTTTTGTCTGGGCCTGCAAAATGATGAGGTGGACGCCAGGTCTGCCCTTTGCCATCTCTACTCCCTGAAGAATGTCTTCACTACATCGTCGATCCCTCCAAGCTGCCAGCACCCTTGTCCCAGCACATCAGAACCGGTTCCATCCCGGGCAGGACGGGCTCGGAAAAGACGCCATAGGCGCGGCGATGCTCGCTATAGGTCGTTTTGGACGAGCGAGGCGAAGATACCATCGGGTTTCTGCAACAGGCTCTCTGGGGACCCTACCTCGGCGACGTTGCCCGCGGATAGGACCACAATCTGATCGGCATCCATGATGGTCGACACACGGTGCTGAGCAAGGGAGACAAGGTTAGATTAGTGATGGGAACTCGCAGAATAGGGCCCTGTCTTATACAAACTTGCGATTGACATAAATCGTAATTCTGTACATTATAGATAGTGGATTGGACTTGCGATCGGTTCAACTATTTATGAGATCAGGCCTATAGGACAAGCTTTTGTGTTCATACATTGTCATCCAATATTTGAACTTGATATCAACTTATGGCAATTATTTTCTTTGTGCACGGTTATAAACGCATGTTAAGAATATGTTCATAGATTATCCTCTCTTTAACTTATTCTCCTTATTCTCCTCTATAAACGCATGTTAAAGGGCATATACTGTACTGGGAAGACAAAAAGCCTTCAAAAGGTGATCGTGAGCAATCTTCTCGCCAATGGTCTTAAATTCATGTATTGCCCATTTTAGAAACTTGCTGAAAGTTATTTGCCCTCAAATGATCCACATTTGGAGTAATTAATGATTATCAGTGAAATTCTCCAAATGTTCGGCCCGAACATTTGGGGGATTTGTGATTTAATCACTAATAACTACAAATGTGGATCATTTGAGGGCAAATAACTTTCAGCAAGTTTCTAAAATTGGCAATACATGAATTTAAGACCATTGGCGAGAAGATTGCTCACGATCACCTTTTGAAGGCTGTTTTGTCTTCCCAGTACAGTATATGCCCTTTACGAATATGTTCATAGATTATCCTCTCTTTAACTTATTCTCCTTATTCTCCTCTCCATCTCCTTTTTGCTATTTTTAGTACGCTGATGCCACTCTCCTTCGTGTTTCTCTTTTGCATTGCTCTGATTTGTTCTTCTTTTATTAATATTCTAGTGTTTGTTCTCGCTCTTGTTTTCTTCTTTTATTTTCTTTCTTCTTCTTCTGGCGTCAATTCCGTTACGGTGTGTTGGGCGTTTGTCGCTTTCTCCTCTATGCTCCTGAGTGTCCTCTTCACTTTCGGAGATGAGTGTTTTAACCCAGCCGTGCTGGATAAAATACCGCTTTATCAATTTATGTGCAATACTGGTAACATGGCACATATTGGTGAAATAAAATGGGCGCTTCGTAGAAATAATGATAAAGAAAAGAGATAAACACCCATCTTTTCTTACCGCAATTGTGAGGACGGTTTCGTTCTTGAACGCAGATGCTACCACGTCTTTAAGAATGGAATCCTGCAAAGAAAGAGCAAGGCATTCATAATCATTATTATCATTATTATTATCATTATTATTAATGGTTTAGAGGGCCTGCCCAATATCACAGTCTGGAGGATGGATTGAAAGTGATGTTATAATTATAGCCATGGTAACTTGGTACAAGAACGTATCATATCATGCACACTTGTGTGCACCATCTCCACACACTGGGGAGTATTCCTTACCCTCTGCATGATATCGGCACTGGGTCAATATCATTCACATAGTCTTCTTCTCCTACCAGGTACCCATTTGCACTCCTGGGTTGAGAGCAGTAATGTGGATAAGGTATATTGCTAAAGGATTGAAGTACCATAATTGGGCTTGAACCCGGGACCTTAAGAGTGAGGTGGAAAACTGGAGAGGAGGTCTTCCTTTAGCAGTGGAGTTAAATAGCTTATTGAAATATATATATATAAAGACAGAAGTCACGTTCAATTGAAAGCCTTTAGCAATACGTTAAACAGATTAATACAGATATTAGACAAATCTGTTTAGCTGTTAATGCTCATTGCAAAATATCTCTGAAAGGTGTAAAGGGTCATGTGATCCACTCAGTCGCAGTCGCAGAGTCAGTCGCAGAGTCGTCAGTAGATCATTGTCATGTTTAGTCTTAACACGCTCTACGATTATTATCTCGCTCTTGTATGTTTAGTGTACGTTGGTGTAATTACCGTTTCGAGGTCGATCGAAGCAGTGGCTTCGTCCATGACCAGGATGCGACATCGCTTGAGGAAGGCACGAGCCAGACAGAACAGCTGTCTCTGACCAATGCTGAAGTTCTCCCCGCCCTCAGATACCAGCGAATCTGCGAGGCCAAATAAAGAGGCGGATTGCAAACATTAGAGGAGTACTGTGGTATAGTGGCGAGATAGAGCTCTTGACTCATCTTGGGTTCGACTAGACCCAGTCGTACACCTCTTGCGTAGTATTAGTCCCAAACTGTCTTAGCTAAGTTAGTTGATATCCTTAAGTCAAAACTGCACCAATCAGCTAATCACAGCTGTAGACACAGGGGACTTAGGTTGAAATTTAAGTCAAAACTATAAAGGTCCTCAATGGACTAATGCATGGAATGATTATGAATTAACGCATGGCAGGCGCGTCTTAAAGACCCATGAAATTTTCTTGCGACAAAAATAAAAGAAACAGTGTTTTCATATCGACAAAAAACCCGCGTTCATGCCATCCGGGAAGTTTAAGATGACGGAATGAGTAGGCTACTAGAGAATATGTTAAGAAGTAGTATTCGTTGAAAAAAAGCAAAACAAACGTACCAAGACCATTCGGGAGTTCTAAGATGACGGGTTTGAGTTGAGCAATCTCAAGTGCCTCCCACAGATCGGCGTCTGTTCGCTTCTTCTCCGGATCAAGATTGAATCTGTTCATATCATACAATAAGATACCATTACACCAAACGGCTTCGAGCGATACGTATACATGACAGCTCGGTCGAAGCCAGTGTTAAAACCAAGGATCGCTGCTGGGAACAGTGTGTGAAATGAAATCAGAAAAGGCTGTGACGAAAATTATCATTGTCATACTATGATTAATTAAAACTCTAATTTGTTTGGGATGTTGAAACAACCGGTAAACTGGAAAATGGAAGAGAGCTTAGAAATGGCAGAAAAGTGAGGGGAGCAAACAGGTAGAGTGAATAAGAGTGGGAGGTCGAGAGATGGATAGATAGATAGATAGATAGATAGATAGATAGATAGATAGATAGATAGATAGATAGATAGATAGATAGATACTTGAAGAATTTTATCCTTGTATATATAGAGTGCTCGCAGTCCTTCTCAGGAAGAGCTTTGAAATAATAATACACAAGTTTAAACGGATGACTGTTGATTCATCATGTTTATTGAGCAACTCGGAGTTTCACGCAACTTGAGTTGCGATCATCAGATAGATAGATAGATAGATAGATAGATAGATAGATATATAGATAGATAGATAGATAGATAGATAGATAGATAGATAGATAGATAGATAGAAAGATAGATAGATAAAGGAAGAACGAGAGAGAAAGAAAGAGAGACAGAGAGAACGAAAGAGAAAGATAGAGAGAACGAAAGAGAGAGATAGAGAGAGAAAGAGAGAGAGAGAGAGAGAGAGAGAGAGAGAGAGAGAGAGAGAGAGACGGGGGAGAGAGAGACAGAGGGGGTGGAGAATGAGAACGCAAGCTAGGAAGATTTCTAATACCTGATGGTGCCAGTGAATGGAAGGGGGGAGGGGGGGGGGGGGCGTGGAGAAAGAGAACGCAAGCTAGGAAGATTTTTGATACCTGATGGTGCCAGTGAACAGAACAGGGTCTTGAGGGATGATGGCAAGTCTACTTCTCAGAGACTCCAATGAAACCGACCCGATGTCGACATCGTCAATGTATATAACACCTGTGGGAATTAATCGCAAAGGGATAATATAACGGATGATGTCAAGGTACAGTCTGATAAAATAATGATGTTCTCCTCTTTCTTCTTTATGTCCTTCACCCCCTTCTCCTTTAACTATTGATATTTAATTTTCCTCTTCCTTCTTTTCTGTCCACAATTCCCTTTCAACTTAACTTTGTCTCTCCTTTTATATCCTTCATTCCATTCCATATCTTTCATTTTCCACGCTAGAGGCATTTTATCTGCTCAAACCTTTTTAAATTTTCTCACATACCAATTTATGTATATGTAGAAGTATGATTTTATACATCTTGATAAATTTGTTTTTCTCTAGAATGTACAACATCAACTACAACATTTGTAGCAGTACTTTCTGACAGGCATAGACAAATAAATACATAGGAGCCACACACACAAACACACAAACACACACACACACAAACACACACACACACAAATACACACACACACACACACATACAGATGCACGCACCCCAGCACACATTGCACGCTCACATCCATGCAAACATGCACCCATAAACACACACAGACAGCATATATGTTGCATAATACACCACTAAATATGAAATATATATATTTTTCAAAAAGTGATATTCTGTATATCTGCATTCTGCTCACGAACCTTTGAACATATCAATGACCCGGAAGAGAGTCAGTGTGAGGGAAGATTTGCCGCTCCCTGTTCGCCCGCAAATACCAATCTTCAAAGAAAGATAAAGACAAATTACTCTTCTCATCATCTGTCACTACAGTTATCGTTTTCATTATCCTTATCCTTATCAGTATGATTAGCAGTAGTAGGCTACTACTTCACTGTACTGATTTAATTAATTCATTCATTCATCCATTCAGTTTTATGTCAACGGGATAGCCCTTTCAGTTCAGTTGTAAAAAAAACAAACATCAACCCTGCTCTACTAAAGAGCCCTGCACAATAAAAAGTACAATACATATAAACAACATTAACAATAACAAATACAAAAATGAAGCATTCAAGGTATAACTAATTCAAGCATCAATGGTAAATTGTACATAAAGATACATCGAAACCTGCACATAAGGGCCGCTCAAGGGAGACAAGAAAATGTGGTCTTTACTTACAGGTTACTTTAACCTTCTCATTGCCACTGGTACGAACATAATTATGTAGTGAATCGATGCAGTTTTTAAGGCTTGGTACTGAGAGTGTTAAAGCAGGTTTCCATCAGAAAATGATTGTTTGAAGGGAAACAAAACATGTAGTCTGTACAAACAGGTAGTTTCTAAAGCAAGTTTTATTGTCATACCTTCATGCCTGGCTTAATGTTAATGCTGACTCCATGGAGCACGGCGTCCAGTGATTTGTCATACCTGGCGTGCACTCTCTCGTAACGCACGTGACCCTCAGACGGCCACGTAGACTTAGGCTTGTCACCTAAACATAGACGATAAAGTATGGTTTTACTACAAGTATAATAAGTCATGTTCACGTCTATTTAAAGGTAGTGAAACCCTTTTGTAGGTCAAACAAATAAAGTTGTGGAAAGACATTTGAAAATGGGCGAAAGTACTGTTTAAAAACTTTCCGCACAATATTAGAAAATGTGAACTAACTTTAAGAGGAATTATATTGATCGCTAGATTGGACTGGTTGTCCAAAAATGCAACAATGTTCATCACGGCTCTCCGCACCGCATTGGTGATTGGAGGAGAGCAATGCTCCGCTGACCGACGCACTGACAAGTGCAATACGGTATATTGTAAAATATGTGGTCGTTAAGAAAGGGGATGTTTAAACGGGAATAAGAATATTTTTCCACTTTTCCTGAAAACATTCGTGAAGTTACGACTGTGAGATGTTATGCATGTTATTGTTAGGGTATGATGCTAATTCATACCGAGTTTCATAACTTTTCATTTTTAAAGGGACACACTATCTTTAAACATCAACACGCAAACTGAGATATGTCGTGACGTCAGTTATTATGAAGCTATTTTTGTTTTTAAAAAATCGAAGTTAGATATGACGTTTAGCTAATGTCGTCATGCATTATATCCCTTCACGATGGAAGAGATTACCAGATCACCAATTTATTTATTGTCTTCTTAATCTTGCAGCAATTTCCAGCATAATCTTTCCTCCATTGGAAAGATGTTTAAAAGCAATACAAAAGAAGTATCACAGTCAGTTTGGAAGAAATGGAAGTTGTACATTGTCAGATGAAACAAAGTTTAAATACAATGGATGTTTACAGTCAACACTTCTTTCTTGATCTATGATATTCTGGATCATATCATAAAGATTGAACAAAATCTCATTATGAAGTAACAGCAAGACGTTCATGCATTTAAATGAGGAGAAAGAGAGGTATACTAGAAAACGCAATCAGTATAATGGATAGAAAGATAGTGAATAACTGAATGAAGGATGGGTGAAAAATCGGGAGAAGAAAGAGACAGAGAAAGCATTCCGTGAGCGATTGCCTTACCATCCTGTGGTTCGGGGACCACCTCAGTGTAGTGTTTGATTCTCTCCACGGCATTCATCGCTAGCTCGACGTCAGAGAAGTTCCGCACCAGCCACGTCAACCCATTGGCCACCTGATCAGAGTCGCAAAAAATAAATCATGTATTTCAGCCGCGTCAATCCGAGTAGATTTTGTGGTATAAACGGGGTAAGATTAACAAAGGGTTAAAGCTCCATCGCCATTAGCTATATATGTATTTCATAGTTCATGTTACAATATAAACCTCGTTTGAATAATCATCTCTTCTGATTGTTTGAAAGTGGAACAAGGCGCCTCTGGAGAGGGAGAGAGAGAGAGAGAGAGAGAGAGAGAGAGAGAGAGAGAGAGAGAGAGATGGACATACAACGATAAACAGACATACTGTATATAAAGATGAAGATAGAAGCAGTGACAGAGACAGACAGGGCCAGAGACAGAGACACATACTCGAAGAAGAGAGACAGAAAAGAGAGACAGAAAAGAGAGACAGACGGGAAGACATACAGACAGAGACAGATATATTATACTTATAGATACAGCCATACAGATCAAGAGAAGGGGGTAGTTGGAGATTGAACAGAATACATGTGCTTACTTTCTGAGCGTACGTCAAGGAGAGTCCGACCAAACTCGATCCGAAGACTGTCGGATGGGCAGCCATAGCTCCGAGACTCGTCATTCCGGCCAGGAACACAATGCTGGAGCCGATCATGTCCTGAGAATGCATGGGGACGATGATTGATTACTCTCAACAGCAACAAAAAAATATGGCTAACATTGGTAATTAGAATAAATAAGGTAGGTAAATGCAATGTTCCTTTTCCTCGCTCTACCATAGCTATATCGTATGTGTATAATCACTGCCTATGTATTAAGAAAGCAATAACTACAGTAGCTATTTACTTTGTAAAGAGATGGATTTGTGATTATTTAAACAAAATGCTATATCAAGTATAAATCACCAAGTACATGATAACTCACAAGTATAAACTATATTGGTCAGTATTTAAAAACACAGTCATGCACAAGTAATAGACTTAACCCAAAAGACAGTATTCCATATTGTTTGGGGATTTCGGGCAGTTTATTTTATATTCCACATACTAAGAATGTTGCTGTATGATTAGTCAAGAGTTGATCACGTGATAAAGCGTAGTTTTGCCCATCTGATCACCTGCGAAAAAAAAGTTCGTTACACTCTAGATGAGTACTTTTTGGTTTCGCTGATCTCTTCACTCCTCACAGTCCTAACGCGTGATCAATGTTTTGAGTACCCGCGAAATAAAAGTGCGTTGCACTCGGACTATCAATTGACTAACAGTAGCTCCTACTAATACGTCCTAACGCGTGTTCCCCATGGCAGAGGCTCGGGGTTAGGTAGAGAAGTAAACATTACTTTTGTACGTCAAATAGTTATTTTTGGGATAGATAGTTAGTTTCAGATGTGGAATATAAAGCAAGTAATCAACTTTTGGTTTCAGGCAATGAGACGAACTATCACCCTCACCAACGTAGATCATTTGCTTACTATCGTCCGTCCGAAGATAGATAAATCTATCAGTCTATCTGTCTATCAGTCGTGAAAACGTCAAAATTGCATCCAGCCTTTTAGATTGTGCTTGTGATTTATGATAACGCTAATCGATGAGTTTGAGGTACGTGATGAACGCATTCCATGTGCCCATTACCTTGATATTGTGTTCCTTTGTTCATTATAAATGGTTTGGCGTATTTCTTTAATCTCGTTAAATATGCAAAGCTTGGGAGGACTTTGAAGATTATGGTAGATAACCTATCGTTAAAAGATGCAAATCTATCATTTTTGCCATCCATATTGCAAATACATTGTGAAAGACTAACTGCACGTTGTTTTGGTGTTACTCTTCGTAATGATAAGATTGATTGATCAATCTGTTAGAAAAATGAGCAGAGGAAAACAATGTCATGCGGGACTTGCGGGATCTGTATCTACTGCTTACTAAGCAGTCAGCGACACTATCCACAAATACCACTTGGCGTATGATAACAACACAGTGATTAGGAAGTAGTGCCTAAGGTTCATTTGTACACATGAGTCACAAGTAGGACAGATTCTCATCTAATAAAAAAAATATAAGAAGGTTGCTTACCAATCTAACACCCAACCATCTTTGGCTTGTCCGGAGGTAGCAGAAGGCGATGTTATTTCTCTCTATCAGTGACGTAATCTTATTTTTAAATGTTCGCTGGAAGCTAAGTAAAAAAAAACATTTGAAAAGCATGATATATATCATAAACGGTTTTGCAATATTTGTACATTATTTTATGTCATAGTGAAGTCTTTCACCCTCTCATTACAATGGGTTCATCAATGTGTTATATAGTGATGGGATCTTCGCACCATGGTACTAAGGGGGAGAAAGAGATGACAGATATACAGATAGAGCAAACGAGAGAAAGGGAAGGTGAGAGAGACTGAGAGATGTAGTTGGAAAGAGAGACAGAGGGAGAGACATATAAGAGGGAGAGAGACAGAGATAAAACCGAGACAGGGAGAGAGAGAGAGAGAGAGAGAGAGAGAGAGAGAGAGAGAGAGACAGAGAGAGACAGAGAGACAGAGAGACAGACAGACAGACAGACAGAGACAGAAGGAGAGAGAGAAAAAAAAGAGATACTCCCCTACAAAGGAATAATTATCAACTTTGCCCTCTTTTCAAAGAGACAACAAACTTGATAAATTACGCTCTTACTGTATAGTGTCCACAATACATGTCCTTTTGTAACACACCAGATGTGTACACGTTTTAAGTTAAAGATCATGTTGTTCGATCTCTCAAATACGTAGAGTTACAACATTATATTCTCCAGAATGAGATCAATTACATGAACAAAGAAGAAGAAGTGTTCTTCATATGCATGATATGAGTAAGATGTCTGGATGGTGATTTGGGGGTTTATGGTCGATGGAATTAATGTCGGTATACAAATATACCGTCTTTCGGTAGTCAGTTGCTCATTTGAAGCTCGCATGCTCTCAGCCATTAACCGTCTCAGTACTACGTGTGCATGGAATATACAATAACTCAATGGGGTTTACCTGGCTTCAGTACTGATAGTTAATCAATGTTCCCTTTTTTTTACCAGGATCCCCTCCTTACCTGTAGGCGCGAATGGTTGACAGGCCTCCCAGGGATTCCGAGAAGAACGCGAAGATCGGCGACCTACTGATGCTCTCTAGCCGCTGAATCTCCCTGCACAAACAACGGCGAATATCAATCATGGCACATGATGTTGTTTCTGATTTGCATTCAGTTTTACTATCATTTCGATATTTTGACATTTTATTTGAACCGAATAAAATAGGCTCTTGCTCCCTAGCTGTAACCTTTGTTACACTAAATATTAAGATGGCCTTTAAAAATCATTTTGTTTATTTCGAACATTTCACTGAAATTTCTAAAAATGTAAACTGTAAAATCGATTGCATCTCATGTGCGCATCCCCATCTGTAATTCAGAATCTTTTTCACGTATCATTTCAAACAAGTACTATTCATAAGCGCGTGAGTGTGTGTGTCTGTGTGTGCGTGTGTTTGTGTGTGTGTATGTGTGTGTGTGTGTGTTTGTGTGTGTGTGTTTGGGATCTTCAGTGTTTTTTTTCATAGACAGGGGAAGAGAGCACCGTATTGCTCACAGTGCAGCCACTAAGGTGCTCACCTAGAGGTGTTGACGTAGACTTTCATGACGAAGACGTATACGATCAGGATGGGAATGACGGCGACGATGAAGTACCAGGAGACCACGGCGTTGATGATGATACCGGACAGCGTGGCGAGGAGGAACTTGAACGCACCCATCATGTAGATGCCGAGTTTCTTTAGGAGGTGGAGGACAGATTATGGACAATGATCTTTAAATCAAATTTGGTCACCACGCTACATGTATGTCTACACTTTATTAGGCCTATAACGTATAATAATTGACATTTCCATTTAAATATCCTTTAAACTATATGGACCGAATTCAGAAAGGATATTTAGTTAAACTAAACCATAGAAACTGGAATGTGCCCATAGATATTTAAGGATTAAATTAAAAGAACATGAGATAGTTTGTGTACAAACGAATAAAAATATTCTCTTCTATAAAATGTTCAGAAACAGATATCATAAAATCACTGGAGTTTCATAATCGGATCGCAGAATAAATAAAAATATCAATTGTATATCTTACAGTCTTCGTCTTGTATTACTAACGGTGGTTTCACTTAGTGCGCGTTCTACACGTGGCTTAACTGCATGGGGTGCATAATAATGTAAGCTGTATGATTCTGTCACAAAATCAATTAGGCGATGGCATCAGTACGAGGAATGTTTTTTCCCCTTGAAATAACTATGTACGGTAAATGATTGAAATCACTCATTGTTGTTGACAAAATCATTTTAAACAAATCGTCGATTTTGTAACAAAATCACACGTTTAGGGTTAGTTCATTATACCACATGTTTTGTTTGTTTTCTCCCCCACATACCTGATCCAATTTGACAACATCCGCCGCGAATCTATTCAAGATACGACCGATTGGTGTGATATCGAAAAGTCTGTAAATGAAAGAGAAACACGCAATATTTTAGAAATGTTTTCAAATTGATCTTTGCGTCCGTCTTTATCACAGAAGCAGAGGAAAAATAATAGAATCATATGACACAGTAGAATGCATACAACATATTATACAATAATGCCAACTCTAAGTATATACATATATAAATAACATGCATTATCATATTGTCAAGAACACAATGCTTATACCTTATATGCTCTCTGTAAATAATGTTCAGTAAGATAAATCAACTTCACCATCATTCTCCTGTAATTGGAATCAAATGGTTCCTGTTTTGCGGGCATGATTCAGTGGTCGTTGATTTAACCTTCACAAGTCCAAGCCTAGCATTTCCCACTGACTCACTGCATAATTACCATGACACTGGTAGTGTAGTGAGACGGTGAAAGGGATCACGTTACCTCATTGGTGCTCGCAGGATCGAGCCCAGCATGTAGTTGTGCAGCTTCCGTGAGGTGCGCACGCACCCTGTCAGTAAGATGGCGTTCCAGATCACGCAGAGGAAGATGTCCGAGAAGCTGAGCGCAGTGAACACGGGGAGGTAGTCGTGCTGGATGGCGTATGCTTGCTCCTTGAGATCGGTCGAAAGAATGGATGATATCGTAAGGTGTGGTGTGCGTATTAACACTATCTAGGCTATGCATTTAAGTTTCATATCTTGTGACGTATGTCCTCATGAGTTATTTGTATTGGCTTCACATCATGGTTAACATCATCCTGCTCTCCTACCAAGCCAGTCAGGCAGCTTATTCAAAGTAACCCCCTTTACATTGTTTCTTTTCCCCATATATTTAACCAACTTTTCCAAGCCATCTCTGCGAAGTATGCCCCCCCCCAAAAAAAAAAAAACAACAACAACAAACAAACAACAACAACAACAACAAACAAACTGCCGATTCTAAGCTCGCATGCTCTCTGTTGCTCTCTGGAAAACGTCGTTTTCAGTCCAATGAATCCTCATCATTTTTTGTAAAAAGTGTACCTCGCAACTCTCTAACCCTTTCCTCAAGACTTAACGCAATGGATCTAAATGCTCTTGGTCTTATTTGGTTTTGAGAGAACAACATGCGGTAACCATGGTAACTGAGAGGTATCGCAACGGCACCCGGCTCCCGTGTAAACCTAGCTGCCTAGCGTGGAGTGTGATTGTGTGATCGAGTTACCTTCGTGACAGTCCCGTTCAACTCTGATCCGGCCGATGACCAGGCAGACAGCCAGTAGTGTGTGCCGACCTTGAACACGTTCTGAAGAATGGCCACGACCCACATGAGCGTCCAGCAGAAAATGCCGAACACTCGCATGAAGTAGGCGTAGTAAGACATGGAGACGGACCCTCGCAACCTCTCCTCCTTATCCACGAGAGAACCATCTGCGTCGCTCTTTTCCTTCTCTGCTCGCAGAAATCAAATTTAACGGAGAAAATGTACTGAATCGAATCTCACTAAATCAATCTGATTTGATTTAACACAATTTTACATTTATGAGCAATAAATATGCAAGAATATACAATGAACACATTTATGACATAAATAAGTGAATATACAGTAAACAAAACTTAAACAACAATAGTATAATGTACATGCATGCTATGAATTATATATGCGTCGAAACATATTATATATAAGGAAGAGCCTATAAAAATGGCAATGATTGTGGGGTTATAGGGGTTACAAAAATTAAAGATAGAAGTAGCGACAAACCAAAATAGGTAGGATGCATTCTTGGTGGGAGTGCATATAACATTGTAAACATACCGGGAGCTAGCGAAGCTTTAGCTTTGTGAGGAATACACTTTTAATGAAAGCAAAGTCAGTATATGCTGTGACTTATAGACTAACGTGTGGGTACGTTGGCTCCCTTTGAAAATCACTTTCGTTTGGATGAAATGACTATACATCATGTGAATGAAAATATCACAAATTGTAAAATAGATACCTGCATCTTTGATGACGTCCTTCACGCGCTTCTTGAGCACGGTTCGCTCGTCATCTGTTGAGCTCGCATACCCGATTGAATCTACATCGGGCTCCGAGTCGGCGATTTCCTTGGTCCGGATGTTCCAGAATTGCACCAAGGCGGGATCCGCTTTTCCAATCTCTCGCATCGTACCCTGACGGGTAATGATCCCATCTTCCAAATGCAGGATCTGTAGGGAATGAGGTAGGAGAGGGAGCGATGGAGAAGGAGGAGAAGGAGGAGTTCAGAGCAAGTGGGGATGAAGGAGAGGAACAAAAAGGTATGTAGGGGAGAGGAAATTCGAGGCAAATTAGAGGAGGAGGATGTAAAAGAAATCAAAGGATGAAGGACAGAAGGGAGAAAAGAGATGAAAGGGAATTTATTGAATAAACGAAGAAAGATGAGATAAAGGATCGCAAAAATAAATAGCGAACAAAAGGACGGATAGGAAAGGAAAAATCAAGTTGGGGGACATTTTTGCACTGGTTGCGAACGGTTGCGAATCTCAGATTAAATTTACGTTTAAAAATCCTTTACGCCCCGGGAGCTGGAGCCTGTGGTAACTTCTTTCAATCACATTTAATTTTACAGAGGGAGCCCGCTATCTTTCCCGAAGCATCACTGCAAAAAACAAAATGGCGCACTCACTAAATCCGCATGCTCGAGGTACTGTACTTGATGAGTGACGAGAATGACGGTTCTCTTGCTCTCGATCAAGAATTCCTGTATTCCTTTATAGAACATGTCTCCACCGACGTGAACGTCAAGAGCAGATAGAGGATCATCCTGTTGGGGAAAACATTAACCAGCCATTGTTAACATAGTTACTATGCAACTCTTTATGCGTCAGTGATGGCATTCTGGACAAGTAATGATACACACACATACAATCCAGATCCGCGGATTCTTCACTCCCTAGCGATTATCTCAAGTTCCAACAATCGTCCAGTTGGGGGGGCTAGTTGCTGGGGGAGGTGGGGAAGGGGGTTAATTGCTCTAGAGGTAAATGTCTGGGGTAGTTATCCTGGGGGTAGTTGTCCTAGGGGGTAATTGTCCTAGGGGGTAATTGTCCTGGGGGTAATTGTCCTAGGGGTAATTGTCCTAGGGGTAGTTGTCCTGGGGGTAGTTGTCCTGGGTGTATTTGCCTTGGGGGTAATTGTCCTGGAGACAGTTGTCCTAAGGGGTTAGTTGTCCAGGGGGTAGTAGTCCGGGTGGGTAGTTGTCCGGGGGTAGTTGTCCAGGGGGTAGCTGTCCGGATACGGAAGATGAGGACTGAAATGAGTTGTATCAAATAAAAGCTGAAGAGGTATTCTTTAAAATAGTAGATTCAAGTTATGTCAACTATTAACCTTTGACCATACTGAATATCGAGTATATAACCCACTTTTTACATTGTATTTTAGTACCACCCAGTAAAGTTGTGCCCCCCCCCCCCCCACCACCACCACCCCAAGATGCCTCCTACATGCTCACCAGTATGACGACATTTGTCGGGCTGTACATGGCCCTAGCTACGCTAATCCGCTGCTTTTGCCCCCCGCTGAGATTGATCCCTTTCTCTCCGATCTCCGTCTGATCGCCAGCCGGCAGGATATCGATATCGGGCTGCAGGCAACACGCCCGGATCACAGCCCTGTACCTGAGTGGTAGGGTCCATGGTGTAAGAGAGCAGGAGAAATTAAGAACTGTGTGATTATATCACGTTAGATAACATGCCTGACACGCTCATTCATAGCAGATAACAGATAATTATACCGTTACGATAACATTTCGTGACAAACGAGTCAAGCAGTGACATCACAGAATCAGAATAGTTATCAATTATCTTCACTCCCTCTCTAATTAAAGCAGCTCTTTTCAGAGGTATTCCGAAAGAAAATCCCAGCAGTCCTTTCAATGACTATTACATGGTGTGTCGTAAAATTTATTGTTTATTTCTTCTTTTGGAAGAATCTTCCTTCAAGGAACATATCGTAATACATGTAGTTACAAGCATTAATCAACATGATGAATGGATGTTATTGAATATCTTTGATTTAATGTGCCACCATTGACTGGTTGATTCGAGGATATGTGACTTAAAGGGAGTATACTGTGCTGGGAAGACAAAAAGGCCTTCAATAGGTGATCATGAGCAATATTCTTGCCAATGGTCTTAAATTCATGTATTGTCTATTTCAGAAACTTGCTGAAAGTCATTTGCCCTAAAATTATCCACATTTGGAGTAATTAGTGATCAAATCACAATTCCTCATATTGTTCGGGCCGAACATTTCAAGGATTTGTGATTTGATCACTAATCACTCCAAATGTGGATCATATGAGGTAAGATAACTTTCAGCAAGTTTCTGAAATGGACATTACATGAATTTAAGACCATTGGCAAGAAGATTGCTCATGATCACCTTTTGAAGGCCTTTTTGTCTTCCCATTACAGTATATGCCCTTTAATACACGATTGATATCATAAAATCTAATGACATAGACCCACGTCTTTACCTGGAGTCTATATATTCGTTTCCGAATAAGATGTTATCCTTCAGAGTTGCGTTCATTAGCCATGCCTTCTGTGCCGCGTACGCAATGGAACTCCTCGTGCTGGGAAGGAAGGGTAGAAGGTGGAAAATTATGAGAATTAAAATCCTGTGTTTCACAACTAAGCAGCAGCTGCTGGGCTTGAACTTTAACCCTCCCTATCCTCTTCACCATGAAGTTTCCACTCTAAATCGTCATAGCACTGGTATGAATGAGAAATCAGAAGGATTTCTGTCCATTGTATGACGACGTCCGTTAGATAAGGTGGCTACCCACTGTCGTGCGATCCGTCACGAACACTTCTATTGGCCATCCTTAGCTGATCGTGGACAGTGGGTTATGAGTTACTGTACCCAAACAGAGCGTCACAGATTGTGGGAGATTGCAGTGCATCCCAACAGAGTGTGCACGATTTAGAAGTACGATTAGATGCGCTTTGTCACGTTTTGTTACGATATAATGCAAATATCACGATTGGCAATTCATCATATTTATTGTAGAAAATTGTTGAAAAGTCCACTTTTTTTCTACAATCGACACAAGTGAAACGACTGATCTCAAGATCTCATAAGATATAATAGGATCACCGAGGTTACTTCAAGATCTGGGGAGCATTTCATCAACATTTTTCGTCTAACAAGTTGTCTTTCTCCGACAGTTACCATAGTAACAGTCAGATGCTAGTGCCTCTCAGCCAATCAAAGCCGAGGATTTCACTAAAATTGTCAGCACTGACCATTTAGTCAGTGCTGACAACTTTCATGAAATGCCCTACTGAACGACTGAACTCGTGGCGCGCATAGTGACAAGGGGAACATAGCATTACCTGTCCCATTTGACTTCTCCTCGGAGAGTGTACATCTCTCCCAGCATGGCAGAGAGGAGGGATGACTTCCCCGCCCCAACTCGCCCGACGATCATAGTCAGCTGACCTGTGAAGGACCGGAGGAATAGTCTAAATTAAGGTTGTAAAACGATGGATGTTTCTTACTATATATTAAGTATTGCTGGGCAACAAGATATTGGGAAGCTCAACTTCACACCTTATCTCATGTGGTACAGTGTACACTTCTTCTTTCATACTCAATTGTCATGGTCAGTTGTGATGATGGACGGAATACACTGACCGAACCGTCCAGATTTGTTTAGTGGGCCCCTTTAACGCTCCACACTATCCCGCACAAAAACATGCATGACGCTACCACATATCCGGCTAAAGGACAGCAACATTACATCTTTTATATAGCATTTATAATGGGTTGTAATCTCAATAATATAAGTAGTACCAGATTTACACAATTCAGATTCTCCTTTGAAACTAGTGATTAACCTCGTTGAGATGTGATAACCAAATGTCAATACTTATGACTTGGAAAACGGCGATGGTGACGAATCAGATGATAGAAATGATCGTGATCATGATGATGACAATGAGAGCTAGATAGGTGGGGTATGAGGAGAACAAAAGACGTCGCGTATCTTACCTTCTGGTATATCGATATTCACATTCGAAATGACCTCCGATCCTAACTCCTTGCTCCACGAGAAACACCCATTCGTGACCTGATGCAGGGAACAAAAATGGACACTAATTAATCGCTTTTCGTCCCATTTATGGTTTTATATTTCATCGATGCTTGTTGAGAGAGAAGCAAAGACTTCAATTAAGAGTACCACTACGTGCAATATCGTATAGACGATTATAGTATCTTTTTGTCAGTGTTCACTATCTCTACATGGGATGAGACAAGAGTAAGATAATAACAAAAATTAAGTCCGTCACTTCTGAGGATTCTACGACCCACCTTAGCAACGACGCCAGGGTGAAGGTGCGTGTGCGGTAGAATGGGGTTCAGGGGAATCACGTCAGGGTCGTCATAGCCAGCTTCCGGCTTGCTGTAGGCAAACGATCCGTATTTGTTGCCAGCTCGCCTGACCAATCCGGTCGTCATGCTCATCAGCTTGTTGCGGGAATTCTGTGTTGAATCATGTTAACTACGTGATACACGTTGTGACGTAAGCAAAATTTTGAATGACGCTTACAAATGCTCACTCAAAGAGCTAATAGTTGGCTATGACCAGTTACCCACACCCCTCCTCTTAAAACAACATAGTACAGTAGAAACATTGAAATCTAACACCAAAACTTAATTCAACAGGCTTTCTAACTTTGTATTTACTTTGTATTATTTCGTATGGCACTCTTAGTGTCCGTGTGATACCGTTTGTAGGCAACAACATCCGTTTCCCGTATAGGCATTCTGTGCACAGCCTGCTCTTAACCGAGAAGTGAAGTGAGGCCTTTAACATGCATAGAGTTTATCATTTTAGCACCCATCCTTGAATACGTTTTATGTACTGAACTCAATTACCTTCCTGATATATATACCACTCTAGGTGTCAAATTGATCAAAATCGAGCAGTTCCTTGTTATGTATATGACATTAACTCTTTTGTGCTAACTAAACACCTTCCTTGTTACACAACGTGTTATTTAATACCCTACTTACCTTTCCATCAGTGGACCTGGTCTTCCCATTTTTATCATGCCCAGGAACAGAAGAGAAATCTTCATCGTCGTCGTCGTCGTCGTTGAGGTTGTCATCGACGTCGACTTGCCTCCCGTCGTTAGTGACCTCGATCTCCTCCGCGCGGAAGAACTTGCCCAGTCTTCGCACGCTGACAATACCCATGGCGTAGTTTGCGACCACGCGGGGGAAGATCTGAAACGGCCGCTGGAGCTGGTTGATCACGGCGAAAGAAGCGAATGTAATGGCAGGAGTGAGGGACTCCCCCGTGATGAGCGTATAGCAGCTGAAAGCCTGACAAGAAGATTGTGGAGCGTGATAATGATGATCATTATAATTATTATAATGATAATCATTAGTGCCATTCTCATTGGGCTTTAAAAAAAATCTCGAAGTTAGGAGACAGGGATAATAGGACCATTCGGCTTTTTGTACGGTTGCTAGGCAACTTTCACCCTAACTTCGCGATTTTTTAAGCCCAATGAGAATGGCACTATCATTACATTTACGGTGAAACCTGCTGTAGTGACCACCTGTATAAAAAAAAACAAATCTACCAGCAATAATCTGCTCATGAGCAAATTGCAATAATGAAGTGGCTTATTATAATCATGTAGACGGATTAACTGAATACGGTAGGCCTTCTTTTTGGTCCGTCAATGTCTTTGTGATGGTGTCGGTAGAGAAATGATGACGTATTGGGACAAATGATATATTCTGTTTAGAGGCTTGATTATCTTTATATTAGCTTTCACTCATACCCCTTTTTTCAAAGTAGCATTATGGTTTGATTGTCTATATATTTATGGATTTCATGGATACATGCAGCTTACCACAAGCATCACGAGTAGCGGAACTGCATTAGCTATTCCACCTGAAACAAACAGAAAGAGAATAATGAATGGTTATGTGGACAAATGCTACAAATTAGAAAGAATACCAATCAAGAAGCAGGTTCGTTACGCAATTTCCAGAAAGATCTGCATTAGGATTATTCAGCAAACTCAAGTAATCGGTTTGTCTACTTCACATGACAAAACTTTCTCACATTACATCACGTTAACGTAAAGGAACAACATTCACACAATCATGCGCAATCAGATGAATAAAAAGTTTCAATGGCAGACACATAAAATTACAGAAAAGTTAAATGAAAGTTCATGGTTTGATTTAGTCAGGAAGCAAAAATTGATTTTAAAGAATGATAATTTCAAGAGGAATACAATTTCATTACATATTACGCAATATTCAACATAGTGAATGTACCCTTATTTTTAAGAGGGATACACAGAATCCATCAAAAACACATTTTGCTTACTGAGTATGACGCGCCAGTACATCTGAATTTTTAGTTTTGCGACTTCCTTCTTCCGATTCTCGTGAATGGCCGACTTGAAGATGCCTTCCCAAGCGTTGAGTTTGACGACGCGTATGCCCTGTAAGACCTCATTGGTCTGCTTCAGACGGTCATCGGAGTACGCCTGGTGGTATGAAAGAGAGGAAAAGGGAGAAAGAGAGAGGGAGATGGAGAGTGAAAAGGAGAGAGAGAGAGAGAGAGAGAGAGAGGGGGGGGGAGAGGGGTAAAAAGAGTGGAAAATACACGAGGAGAGAGACAGAGAAAGTAAGAAAGATAATAAGACAATAAAAGAAGAAGGGGCGAGAGAAAAGGTTTAGGTGAAAGAAAAGTTTAATTATTCTTTATTTATATTTATTTATCTTTAAATGAAAATGCATGATGGGCCCATACAGTTTGAGAACTGCTTAATACAAGGAAGCCATACACCTTAAGATGATAACAAAACATATGGTCATAATGATGTAACAGAACGCTATAACAACATTAAGATACTAAACATATTACCAACGTGAAATTCGTAAGCATGATTAAAAAAAAAATAAAAGAAATACGGAGTCCAAAATGTTACACATAATTTGCCCCCCCCACACACACACACAGACATACACGCACACACACACACACACACACACACACATACACGCACACAAACACACACATACACATATTTTTCCCTATCTCCGGACTTTAACATAGTCCTGCCATTGTAAGAACACAAATAACTGTTATGGTTGCACAACAATTGAACTTGGTTTATAGGACGATCATTCAGGGATAGGCGACATAAAGGAGCAATCAGATTCCTAATTAGCCTGGCTTCCACACTGCTGGATATTTTTGTTCTAAATTGAGAAATAAAGCCTAATATTCTAAGACTAGTCCCTTTACCGTTCTCCTCTTTAATCAGTCCATCCGAGCCGGAGAAGAAATCGAGAATGCTTAGTCTACAGCAGCTAGACTCCTTCGATGAAAAGAGTGATTTAATTAGAAGTGCCCGACCAACAGCCTGAAACCAAGGCTACTGAATGAAACGTTGACAATGAATATGCTTGAGAACTCACCATTGCGGATGCTTGGTAGGATGTCTGTTTTTGTGCGACATACAGCTGCAGGGGCACGGAGAGAACCAGGAGAAGGGTTCCAATCAGGGAGGAGGTCCCAAGCTCGTTGTATAGAATCACCACATACACCACGATCTGGTGACAGGCATGATTGGTAAATGTTATGGAGATACTGATCGAGGCCAATCTAGTGAGTTGGGTATACTACATATATGTGGATTGTATGCGGATCTGGTACCAAACGACCACGACGACGACTGAAAATCATGTTTTCATTTGTTTTAAATGTAGGTTGTCCTCGGTAACAATTGTAAAATACATCTAACACGAGTAAACGAGAAATGAATAGAAGGCTTAATGATGAGAACCAGCGTATTTTAACATGAGAAATTCATAACTCGGATATCGACAAAATCATGACAATATCAAATGTGGACAGCCCACAAGCCGTCATGGAGTATGGACACTTTCAGGAACGACATTACTGAGGAGCTTACCTGAAATGGGACGGACCAACTTGAGTGAAGCCACAACAAAGAGTCATAGATTGCTTGAGGATCTACTGACATGTGATTTGTGATCTGACCCATGGTTAGATCACCAGAACTGATCGCTGACGTCGACAAACGGAGCGACTTGCCGTAGACTGCCGCCTAGCGATGGGAATAGAAAGGATGCACATCATTTTCACGAGAAGCTACATGGTGAGTATTATGAGACACTATCTATTTCATTAAATGAATTCATCCCAATGAACGTTAAACGTTTCCATGTTACTTGGTTAGATGATTAAGGGGCGGTTACCATTATGTGGACCTGATACAAAAAGCTTAAAACAGATAGTTGTCATGGTTGTGGCGCTCCAGGATCGCCAGGCGTCATGTATGTAGATGGAGAGATAGACAGTCCCACAGAGGAGTTACACTACCTGAAGGGCAGCCTTGGCCTGAGCCGCCTCAGCGATGATGATGTGGTAGGAGTGTTGCAGGGAGATCGCCTGCAGGACCATGGTGAGGTACAGGGCTCCGACCAGGACAAAGCCGTTAGAGCAGAAGGCCTCAGTCGTCTCGAATGTCGTCTCATTCTGGTGGAAGGTTATGAGAGAAGAAATCGTTTGTTGTTTTACTCCTTTGGCGCCATTGATAAACTTCTGCACACGCAAATAGTTGTGTATCATACGGTGCACAAAACATAAAGGGTGCATCATTATTATGGTGCATTAATTGTGTATCATCATTATGGTGCATTAATGGTGTATCATTATTATGGTGCATTCATGATGTATCATTATAATGGTGCATTAATGGTTTATCATTATTATGGTGCATTAATGATGTATCATTATAATGGTGCATTAATGGTTTATCATTATTATGGTGCATTAATGGTGTATCATCATTATGGTGCATTAATAGTGTATCATTATTATAGTGCATTAATGGTGTATCATGGCGTGCAATGGGTATATCATATAGAATACAAAGGATTAATCCGCAACTGTTCTCATACAACATGCAGTATTATAAGCCTCAAAGTACACACCACTGATAGTCTCATATCAATTCAAGCACCATTCATTTCCTAAAGGAGGAGGTGAAACATACTTGTGAGATACATCTCATCGAATCCCATTCCCATATCTTAAGTAAGGCATTACACGTTATGAATTACATCAATGATCACTACAAAGTAGGAACGAATGTGGTATTGGTATATTCGACAACGGAGTGTAATCAAAATAAGCCAAATTAACATTTTACATGCCACTGCATTTTCTACACAAATAATACACAAAAAAGGGCACTTTGTAAAGGTTTCGTGATATACGCAGTGGTTGTGAACTTCGACTGAATGTTTTCAGGTCCCAAGTTTAAGCCCACCCAAGTGAATGATCTTGACCTAGCGCCGAAAAAAGTGGCGATAGTACATAATAATGTATGCATATATGATACGTTGTTGTATCCACGTGGCTACTATTGCACCATCCCTCTCTCTCTCTCTCTCTCTCTCTCTCTCTCACCATTCACTCTCCTGACTACGAAACTGGACAAGCCCACTACACCATGGCAAAAAACTTCTATCCAGCACAAAAAAGATTTCAATTCTAGACAAAATCATACCTGATGGCCCTCATATCCGATTCTGCTAGCTGTCCACTTGATGGTCCCAGATATCAGATAAGGTGCTGCAAACCCGGACGTGTCGCTCACAAACTTCAGTACTCCAGATATGAGGATGCCACGATACATTGAATAAGTCAGGACTTTAATGAAATTGACGTCTCGGTTCTTCTTCTTCGCTAGCTCCTGGATACAGGGAATAATTTAAGATTGAAAATTTGATGAGCAATTACAATACGCGGAATCGTATTTTTGAGAAATTGGTGTGCAGACCAAGCGACAATGACTCCTGGAGCAAACTGCCCAAAATGTGTAGCAAATTCCACCGCTACACCAGGAAAATATTCCCTTTGGATATATCGAAGGATAAGGATAAAATGGATGCTTTAATCGTGGTTACTATAGTTACAGAATGGATTGACTGTGGTTATAACATGAAGACTGTACCTGTTCCTCCGCGAGGTACCTCAAGAAGCGCTTCGTGCAATACTTGGTGGTATGCTTCCTCGGAATGGCGCCTAGATCAGCATCTTCCAGGGCGTGTGAGAAACCCCTCATGAACAGCGCGTTCATCCAATGATGCACCAAAGCTGAGAGTAGATTCACGTATTCCCCATAGAACCTCATGTTGGGGATCAGCAAGTCCGTAGGAAGATCGGCCTCCGAAGCGATGCATGCACACCCCTGGAAAGGATAAGCAGTCACTTAACCCTCTCATTACCAATGTCAGACACTGTGCAGTAAGTCAGTATAGGATATTCAAGGCATGGTACTGTGAGGGTTTAAGTCATGGGGAAAGGGAGATGGAAATGTCAACATAATAGTAACTCCACAGGAAAGTACTGAGGCCTCAGATGAGTGGAGGTCCTTGAGAAGGCAATTTTGTATGATAGTATTATACTGCAGGATTCTCTTCCAGTACTGAAGAGCATTGTTACAACTCTCTCCGCAGTTCTAGCATTTCACTCCTCTGCAGATATTTTGAAGAGATATTTATTGTATAGACTGAATTAAAAGACAAATATTGTATAGACTGGAGAAATACTTATTGGGGAAAGTTATTGTACTGCGTTTGTATGAGACTCACCCTTTTCTTCAGGAGATAAAACTCCAGAACACAAAAAACTGCCGAATGACAAATCACAAATATACTGAGCAGCCACCGCATGTCTCTCGGGGTGACGTCTCCGTTATGATGGAAAGCCATCAGCCGGTGCGACTCCGATGCTAACACGAACATCCAGTAGAAGGTTTGCAGGATGGTCATGACAGGCAGGTCCCACGACTCCATGTGGTGGTAATAAACCACAGCCACGACGGCCGCTAGGAGCGACGCCCCCGGTAGGAGCCACAGCCGATACGCATGTGAGGACGTTTCCGTGATCGTCAGTAACGCCTCCAGCACCATGCAGACATTGACAAGGATGTACGTCATGTAGAGGAGCCATCGCCCTATGTGGCCGGGGTAGCGGATAAGGTATGGGCGCCCGACGTTCCGTTTCACGTTGGCGCTTATCACGTAGAGCATGATCAGGGCAGCCAGGGTAGTGAACGCCATGTGCACGCCCACCACAAACATATCCACATGGCACACGTTGTAGAACCAATCTGACCATGTCGGGAAGATGTCCACAGTTCTCGCGCCGCATAGTCTGGAATAATCTTCACTCGACGTGATATTGGCCATAGTGTCTCTCGTGGCCGTCATCCTGTAAAGTCAAACTAGATACAAATACAAGTTGAAAGGTAGATCTACATGTATTGCAAATCATGAAGGTGTTTTATTATGATACGTCACATTTTTCACTCAATATTCTTGAATAAAACGCTGGAGATACTTGCCAAAGTATTGGAAAACTTTCACTGATAATTATCGTAATGTAAATTATTTATTGGGCATTGGAATATTTTTTTCTTCCACCCAGGTTCCCTGCGATAAACCGCGAAAAACATAGGCTCGTATTTGAATCATCCGAAGATTGTCAAGGATTTACAAGGAGGACGCCGTGTGTTATCGTGTTTGAACCTCGAACGGAACTACCCCTCCCCTAATATCCTCTCTCCCACCCACCAGCCCCCCCCCCCCCCCAGAACTTGCTGAAGGGTGTCTCCTGGACTCGCCCCCGATCAGACCATCCATCCTTGACCAGTACAGGTTGGCAGGATGTGGGAACCCTCCAAGCGAATCATCCCAGTCAAGGCAGAGCACTCTTATATTTCAGTTTAGATCAGTTCAATGATGTTTCCCCCTCCCCAATTCATTCACTATGTGTGTATAGAAAGAGGGGAGGGCTTACATCCGTTTGTTTTGCCAAATGGCCCATCGGATAACTTCTAATTCCATGGTAGCGCAAAAGTAGAATCATCAAGAGGGAAAATAGACATTTGAAGAGCCAACAGTGATTATTAAAAGAAAAGGGAAGTGTTGGTGAGGACTACAGGCCGTTTGGCGGAACCTAGGCTTCCTAACCGGCTCCGAATTTCATTTTATTTTCCACGATTTAATCATTTGAATGTTTCATGATTTCCTTTATATCCTGATGTCATAAAAGAATGGCCAGGCCCATATTCTAGGTACTAGGCTGTGAGGTGCATGGACACAATCCAGTCTGTTTACAACTATGTCAGGTAACACAGACTGTGCCCCTCCTCACTCCTCAGAGGACCTCTGATAGGGTGTAGTCTGTGTTACCAGACATAGTTATTAACAGACTGGGTTGCATGTCCATGCACCTCACAGCCTAGTACCTAGGCTATGGGGCCCATGGCCATGACAAAGAAAAGGAAAAAATTCACACAAAACAGCAAAACACCCACACAACCACACACATGCAAACACACACACACACACACACACACACACACACACACACACACACACACACCCGCGTCTGGGTTTAGCTGAATAGGTTTGGCTAATCATACATGGAGTTACCACTTTTTTATCCACCTATGGAAAAGAAGGGCGATACATTGTTTTCCTTCCCTCAAGCGAAACATGGTCCCTCCATGCGCAAACCATTCATACACGCACAATCGAAAAAAATAGCATGGGTTATGGTTTTCGCTTATAGTGTGATTTCTTTCACACGCGCAGAAATTCAGTCTGGAAAATGAAGGGGAAATATTGTAGATGTCATCTGTGGTCATGAGTACTATGCGGCAGTCCAATGTTTGTGATTCCACACAGGTGTAATATGTAGTGTCCATGTCAGAATCGGTTTATTAATTATTTACATTGGGTTGATAACATTAACCCAATAGATAACACATATAAACATTACCATGAACCTGAATAGGTGTAATATATATGATTGTGTAAAAGTAGCAAAGACAAGTTGTCCCAACATGTTAGAAATTGGTATAAAAAGAAAAAAATAACAAAAAATCCACCAGTTTTGCAGTGTTTATCATAATGTAAAGACTAAATGTACATATGGCTTCCACCTACGAGCTTTTCGATGACTGTTCCATACCATTTCCATCAATTATTGCCCTTTGGGAAAAAATCAGATTTTTGAACTTGACTTGAAAATTTAAGGAAACCCACTAGTATTGCCTACATCATGTTTATACGAATGTACACAACAGAACCTTTAGGAAATAGTTTCGGAGCTCTTGGACTGAAGGTCAAATTAAGTGAAAAAAATATGCCTTCGTTCGAAAAATACATGCAGATGTAGGTACATACCCCTCGCCGTTACATGTTCAGTCTTCGAAGTTCACATGAAGTTCTCGGACTTGTCATGACCTAATTGCGCAAGCGCACTTCTAAAAAACTTAGCTGATTCGTAATTAAAGTACCCACGTAATCTCAGTGCTATCCTAAGCCTCACAGTTAATTATTCTATGGATTAATCAAACCACACACTACGCTTCAGCGGCAGTAAGCGCAGATTTACAAGCGACTTATGCTTAAAACTCCATGACACCGGAAATTGGAAATGGGAAATGAGGAAATTTCATCTGACTTAACTTATGACGCTGTTTCTCACCATGATTTGAATCGTCCCAATCATTAGCATGATAACTATATATTATAGAGTGTAACCTATATGGATATTTCACAGTATTGTGTTATGTTTACCCTCTGGTTCCACTGCTGCTTAGCTTTGCCTTTCGCTTCGTTCAATATTTTGAGTAATACTGATTACAGTACCATTGTATCGGGTGTCTCCTCAAAGATGTGCATTCGACATGTCCAAGGTGTTCGGGACGTCAAGCGACAACTCCTTTCAGAGCTCCATTCTGTACCCTCACTGAAGGAGAATATACCTATCATGTTGATATAATTTGAGTTTCCCAGCGCTCTTTGGAAGAGCAGACTTCGAGATTGAAAAACATACTTCCTTCGATATGAAGAATGTTGCATACGAGAAGTATACGATTGTACTCTTTACAACACCAGTGGCAAAATTCTCTCTCTTTCTGTCAAGCTATCCACGAAGGATTGAACTAGAGTCTAATTGAGGCCACCACCACTCTTACCCCCCCCCCCTCTCTCTTTCAGTCACTTTCTCCCTTTCCGTCTCTCACTCACGCACACACACACACACACACACACACACACACATCTCTCTCTCTCTCTCTCTCTCTCTCTCACATATATGTTATTACTAGTATTACAACTGGCGTATAAAATAAGTGTTCGGGTATGCCTAATCATCACACTTCATCTGTCAATCTTGTTATATAATAGAGCTTTAATTTATTCCATTCCTTCTTGGTCCGGGGTCCTGTGGCAAGACACTCAACACAATCACAACTGGCAATATTTACGGTACAATGGTGTCCTTGAAATCGTCGCGATGTAGCCTTCTATCGAAATTATTTCATATACCAGGTGTAAAAAACAACATTTGACACTTTTAATCAATAATAACACCCCCCCCCCCCCAAAAAAAAAAAAAAAAAAAAAAAATCAAATTTAGCTAAAATTTAAACATCACAAAGTGTCAAATATTTGTGTCATAAAACACACACACAAGGCTTGAATAGGTACTTTAAGATAGAGTTCGCAACAAGTGCAATTCCTTTCCGTTTGTACTGTAAGTGTTTGTGGATGTTCAGTTATTTGGTAGTATAATTTTTATTGATTTGATGAACATATTGAACAGAACAGCAGGAAGTTTGCTAATGGGTCAGTAAGTCTTATACTTATGTTAACAAGACCGTGACACAAAGGGAAGGCCTTTGTTTTCACGTATCCCGTGATTCAAACGCTATAGCGGATTTTAGATCGCCGTCTCAAAGTATATCTCCTTTCTCCGCCCCACCCCCTTCTATATCTCTCTTTCTCTCTGTCTCACACTCCCTATCTCTTTGTCTCTCATTCTCGTCATGTCATTTCTGCTCCCAACAGATGTGCCATATCTAATATATCTCGGTCCCTTTCTATTTCTTCCTCTCTTCTCCGTCTTGCTCCCCTTCTACCCCACTCTCTCGAACGTACACAAAGAAAATTGAAAAACATAATGCAAAAATGAAATTGACTTGAATTCCACGACACGAGAGTGCAACAAATAGTATTGCTATGAAGGAGAGGGAAACATATATATCTCTTTTTTTCTATTTCTCCTTTTCCCTCCCCCTCCCCCCCCCCCTCTCTCTCTCTCTCTCTCTTTCCCTCCCCCCCCCCTCTCTCTCTCTCTCTCTCTCACTCTCTCTCTCTCTCTTTCTCTTTCTGCATCTTTCTCTCCCTTCTTCACTGTAGACCACGCAAACACTATGAAAATGGCATTTTGTTATTGGGACAAAATTCCGCGAAATGCTATGTTCTTTTTAAAATGATCACTGATGTGGAAAGGAAATGCCATAGGTTGAATTCTGCGACACAAGCGTAATACGACATTTTGTGATATTTGCGAACTATTGTCATATAGCTGGCTACTAACACTCCCTGTGCAAGCTGATAGTGCATCATTTCGCCTGCTACTACAGGAAGCATACCAGGGAGGTGTAAGAAATGGAGTCAGTATGAAGTGTAATTCATTCCTTATCTCAGAAATATTTACACACACGAAAAAACACACATATAATTTTTCTCTCCCTCTCTCTCCCTTATTGGTTCTGACTAGATTGTAGCACCAAAGAACTTTTTTTTTTATTAAACAAGTTTAGTGTATCTCTACATTTTTTAAATATAATTTGATAAAACAAACTGTATTTTGCATATTGTGCGCCTGTGGATATTTTCAGGCTCTGTAAATAATTATGGTATAGCGTCTTCAATAATTCACAGTGAAAACTGTAGGGGTCTTTCCCTGGCCCGTGCCATTGAAACAAATACTCGAGAGGATTGAGTGCGAAAATATGACTTTGACAAGTCGAGAGGTCATTTCATATATGAGTGCAATATCAAGTCAAAATCAAAATACCAAGACAATACGAGCAATCAGGCCTACCTGTAACTGTGCATTTGCAGAATGAAGAAACTCCTCATGAACACTCGATTTGTGAAGTCGAAATGTACGACTCTGTGATCATAAATGTGAGTGTACTTCCTGTTTAACTCGCTCCAATCAACGTGAGACCAGACGGAATAAATTCGCCATGTTTGGCTGACTGAGAATCAGCATGATCAATATCCGTAGTTCCTAGACTTCGCCCCTCTCTGAGAAGTAATCTTTCTGAGTCTTTGTTCGTGTCTGAATCGGCTCACCACAGTGACTAGGCAAGGTGAAGCATGATTATTTCTATTCTTCGGCTTACTGATCTGTGACCCTTTTTATTTTGTTCATTTCGAGCAGGCGATATGGTTCCCTTCGCTTGCGTTCAGACTAAAGCGGTTTTCAGCTGCCGCTCGTCCCCGGTACTGCGTTGCCAGCGTTTTCCCGTCGTGCAAACGCAATAAAAACGTTCCATATAACGTTGTTCAAACACCAAGGTGGTCAACTGCTATACAGAGGTGGAGAAACCTTCTGAAAGGCCTGGTAAGATAGAGATTAAGGCAAGTGGTAGTGGAAAAGCCGTTCGGTGTGAACACGCTCTTAATCTTCACACGTACTCTTCAAGGTGCCTTCAATGGAGGTCACTCATGCCTGAATCCCCCTGCCATATTATACAAAATCGTATGATTAAGCAGGAAGGTGTTAGAACTGGAGTTGGTACGAAGAATGATTTATTCCTACACCATTCGCGGTCACTGATAGCACAATAGAATATTTGACGCATTTGGTTCTTTGATCCAGTGAAGACCGCCGCCAAATATGTAAGACGAATTTTGGTTGCATTTAGAGTAATATATATTTTGTATGCGCAGAAGGTTTCAGAACCACTTCATGTACTGAAGTGCATGTGCAGTACATCCTATAATGATGCGATTCTGTGAATTTCAGATTATATTGTTTCTTCGTTTTTGTGAGAATATACTGTAGAAAACATGTCAGAGAAATGCCTCCGTATCGCACATTGGGCAATAATATTTCCTTAAAAATACATTGTAACTAGTTTATTGAGTGTTTCACCTTCCATGGAAACAACCTCAAAGTGGATACAATATAGGTCAGTACGACACACAAAAGGCATGTTGTCCCAATAAGCACCATTGCGTGTAAAACATATGAAGAGGACAAAATGTGTACAAAATGCTGATTTAGCTTATATCAAAGTTTTAACTTTGGAGAGATATAACTAAGTATCAAGTATAGCAATGAACCTCTGGCTTTTTTTAAAAAGTTTCCATTTATGATAGAGGCGATTTTTTTTTAAATGTGAAGAAATATGTACTTTAAAAATTCAGACCTTGAGAAAAAATGGTAAAAATCATATTTGTTGCCCAATATCTTATGCAAATCACCCGAAATCCCACTATATGGAATACTATATTGTAGGGAATTTAATCCACTATAATATGACACCAAATGTGAAGTGTGAAAATATATCATTCAAATTTTATTTATAACAATTGGTCAATACTACATTTTATGGCGGCCATTTTGTAAAATGGCCGCAAGGGCTTTTCTGGACAAACTTTGAGAGAGCTCAATATCAAAATTTGGTGCTTTTAGACAAAAGTGACCAATTAGGTACAAATATCGAGGTTTGCCGCTGGTCTACTACGAGAACGCCGATTTTCGTTTCTTTAATCAACCGGTTAATACATTCACGTCACAATTTGAATTGGACTCATGCAGGCTGGTAAATTCCCACGGGTCTCATTTAGAAGCGAGCAATAACGTCTATAAAAAAAAATATGAATTTATCTTGCTCCCTCCAGCACTATCATGTCTGGCTTTGAATGCTGCTGTCATGACCACGATCATGAGGAATTTGTTATACAAGTAAATGAATACAATTTAGACCATAGAGGTCTAAGGTCATCACCGAACCATAATGAATTGACGTTTTGTGCGGACCTGCCGACTGATTGAGTGTGCACTACCGCGTAACATGATTATTACTTTTTTTTACCGTGTTCACCAAGCCATAAAATCAATCTTAAAGTCTTGTTTAGTTTATTGACCTCGTTACTGACCTCTCTACCCCCTCCGGAAAGGCTTAGAGCCTCTTTACGCTAGCAGGGTAGACCGTGGAAGATTCAAGAGCGGGTTCGAAGTTTCTTTCACATAGCGTGTTTTCGTTCAAAGAAGCAAGATCATTTCCCTCTACCCTCTGCAACAAGTGAAAAAGTTAGGAGTGCACACGATTGAGAAACATGGACCAAACATACGAAGATCAAGTGTACCAGGTAAGCGTGTAGATTCTGTAATCATTGTACTATGTGTTAAAAAAAAGCTTTTGACACTTTTGACAAATAATTAAGTATTAATTACAAGTCAAATCAAGATGAATTAAGCTGCGAGATTAAATATCGATTAACAGAATTTGCGTGTTGCAGAGTTTTACTTGAAAGATTGTTCGTTTTGTTTGCTGGTAATTTGATGTCTTCAACAGAACTGGACAAGCAAAACGACACTCTATATTTCTTTTGTTCCTTCTAAGAAGCTGTTGCCACACAATCATGTTCGTAAATAAGCACTTGTTGAACTTTTCGGCTGCCCTTCGATAACAGTATCCCTGCTCATACGTGGGTAACTGATAGAATGTTATTACAATATGTGACCCGATATGGGATAAACTAAATCACGGCGAATAGTAGATTGAGATATACATGGGAATCTACATCACATCTTACTTCAACGTTTTATTAGGTGGTCTGCCATGCCATGGCAGATCACCTCTTGTGTTTGTCCGAATTTTCTTTCTTTATTAGGTGGTCTGCCATGCCATGGCAGATCACCTCTTGTGTTTGTCCGAATTTTCTTTCTTTATTATTTATTTTTATTCCAAATTTTTGTGGCATGGATATCTCAACAATGAATTTACCATTTTTCATGAAATCTTCATCATGCATGGGTATATACGTGAACATGTTCCAGCAACATTTTCATGGTCATGACGTCATCGTGACGTCATCTACGAGCAGTTTAATGAAAACATATTACCTCATGTAGCTCTAGAACCAATCACTTATAGCTAATGAAAAAGTGATATGCATTAATTTAATGATATAACAATTAATTTCAATACATAAAAACGCGCGCGTACGCGTACGTTAGTTCAAAAACGCGCGCGCAAAAATTTAAAATGCTCCAGATCAACTTTTTACTGGTTTTACGTTTTTGATACTACTGCCATCAGATCCTGAAATTTTGAGCCATTTCCATGCAAAAACAAGGTCGTGAGAGTGCGTCAAAGTTGAAAGTCCGCGCGTGCGTCAATACGTTTTTGTGTGCAAATATTGCAAAAAACATGACTGTCTTCAATCAGCCATAGCTCTTCAAAATGGCCGGTGACCCCCATTTTTTTTTAATATTTGGAAAGAATATGAAATTTAGATGTGATTTCATGTGTCATTTTACCGGTAAGTACATTGTGACGTCATCATATTGCCATATGAATCGAAAAAATGAATTTTCAATTATGACGTCATGAATTTTTTTACCCGCTTTTGCATATCTCAGTAATCCTTTGTCAATTTCCTCCCAAAATTCAGTATGTTGTGCCTTAGACATTGCTTTATGACAGGATTGCCTTAACTTTTCAATTTGTTAACGTCTTCAAGGTGAAAACATGATTATAGGCATTAATGTCAGAATCAGACGTTTTCACGTGTAATGTCAATGGGAGGGTCATTTATTTGAAATCATGAAATGACATGGCAATCTTTCAGGAGCTATATCTTTTCCTATGTTACGATCTTTTACTCTGAAATTTTAGTATGTTGTAGCTGAATCTAGTAGCTTTCAGCCATGTGGTCTCCATTTTTTCATTAGATATCGGGATTATGGCAAAATTTCAGCTTGAATATCGATTTCTAAATCATTCTAGCCACTGCTAGCGGGCATTACGTGAAAAGTGAATGCGAAGATTTGTGGCTCAATGGGTAAGGCGATGTTTTAAGAACGTTCATTTACCAGCCCATGCCAGTGCACGAATTTGCCAATGCAGACCACCTTATACTTGTCCACAAGTATGTCTCGTTTTTTTTTTGTCTTTGTTTTTTTTTTCTTCAAAAATTAACTCTTAAAGATTACGTTGTCTTGGCTTAAAGATGTGATGCTTAAAATCTCCATATCACACACAGGGAGTCGGCAACTATGCAGAACGTCTTCAATACATCTCTGCAAGCTTTTCTACTAGCTGAGACAAACAAATTGTTTCATATAGGCCTATCTGTTTGTTTCTTAAGAACGACAAACGGCGTCCACTTTGAACCGCTTTCATTCTTCACAAAATATCACTCTGTAGGATGAATGATTTATACTAGGTGTTAAAACAAACTTTTGACACATTTGAAAAACGTTTAAAAAGTTATAATTCCAATCCAGCTGAAATCTACACATCATAAATTCAAAGGATATAATTTTTTTAGAAGCCAATTTTCTGAATTATTATTTTTGTAATCATTATTAGATTTTATTAGGTTTTCATTTTTGGACAAATTTGGACATTCAAATGTTTGTGTATCAAATGCTTGATTCAGATTGCAACAATGCCCATGTACGCATCACACCTGTCAATTCACTTGCAGCTTCCATTATCATGTAATTAATAATGCATGATGATTCTGGCAGAAAAGTTCAGTTTATTTTATTTTAGCAAGGTGACTTATTTTAACCAAAGGCTGTTTTTCAAGAGGGCCGTGAGTGATAAAAACATTACACATCATACATTTGAACATAATACATTATCGAAAGAACATATTAAAATATACAAACAAAAAAAACATACAAGAAATTTACTTACTTAAATATTTAAAAGAATATGTAAAAGAAAAAAACGAAAAAGCATGTATTGAAGAGAAAGAAAAAAAAGTGCTACTTTTGTTCCATAATTAATACATGTAATTTAATAATATAAGAACTATATTCTTTGGGAATGTCATATACTTAAAGAGGCATGAAATTTATTGAGTGCAGTCTTAAATTTGTTAAAATTCGGCAAGACTCTTATTTCATTAGGTAATTCATTCGACATTTTGGCTCCCCGATAGGCAAGACTGTGCTTTGTATTGTTTGTACAAGGCAGCGGCAAGTCTAATAGCAATGTTGTTCTCATTTGCCCATAGCAATATGTTTTTAATGAGAAATATTTACGAATAGTATGGACAGACATTCCATGTAGTATTTGATAGAACACGCGTATTTCTCCTGATTGTCAATTTATCTATACAGTTCTTAATCTACAACGATTGAAATAATAAATCGCTTGGATATTTTTCAATCAACATATAAGATCAAAGGCCTTGTGTATTAACATGTGTGATGCATAACGAAATTAATCATCCGATACGCACCAATCTGTAGATCAAATTTGTCCATAAGTCAAAATCTCAATAAATATATATATATATATATATATATATATATATATATATATATATATATATATATATATAGGGTTATTACAAAACAGGACACGAAATCTGCTACCCCAAAAATTGACATCCTTTGACGTTATAATGTGTACAATTCAGCTTTTTGTTTGGATTTGTCATTTTTAAAATTTCATTTTGCAATAGTGTCAACAGTTTTATAGTACTAGGTGTAGAATTGCTACAATAATACTAAACATGCTAAAGGAGCGATGTACATACGAAAGGACGCTGAGCCGCCTGCTATATCATGACAATCATGATGTTTGTTTCCGGCGACTAAACATGAGCGTCGTATAGAAGTGGCAAAGTGCTGCTATCAACCCTTTCTGTGCGAGATGAAACGCTGCTCTATGATATTTGGGTATATTGATCGAACCCCGGGGGGGGGGGGGGGGGGGGAGGGGGGGCACTCACATACATTGGTGGTACGGGGACGTGCCGCTTTGAAGACCCCCTTTTTGAGACCTCGATATCAGTTCTTTAGATCCTCTATATCCTACGCATGGCGAAAGTTCCGCGAAATTTCCGCTCCTTAGCCTCCCCGCTGTGCCCCTCCCTCCGTTCCCCAGGTCCGCGGCTTGCGTGCAGCTTGCTACGCTTCAACATCAACCCGGCCGCCCGACCCGCCGGCCAAGCGAGCTGCAAGAAAACCCTGACGTAAACACAACGCGTCGCATGTGCAGCGAGGATCGTTCTGTAGACCCTGTTTTTCACAATGCCGGGCGGTATATTTTTAGTTCCTAAGACCCCACATTTTACGCGGATTTTACCCTTGTAGTCAGGTCCTTAGACCCCCATTTCAGGGTTTCGTGAGGCACACCCCCATCAAAATATAATTTGAGTGCCGCCCCCCCCCCCCCCCCCCGGGATCGAACCCCCTTCAGACAGCCCAAATTCGAGCCGTCTCTGCTACTTTCTCTCTCAATGGTTTACGCCGGGGCTCAGCTACACCCTTTTCTGTCTGAATGTGGCTGGAACGTTAGGGGCTAAGACACAGTGCCTTTAAAAAAACGTCTTCTTCGTGTCATTTGATTTGCTTGCAGAGCGTGCTGAAGAGAATCGAGGAATTGCCCTCTGACTACGACTATTACGTCACTCATGACATCGAACATGCTCGGGTGACAGACTGCCGCCTCTTTCTACAACGGATTGGTATCACAGTATGTATTCAATAGCTGCATATATCATTATGTTCAAAAAATAAGAATATTAGTAATAATTATGATAAGTATAATAAGAAATGATCTTCATCCTGTGAATAATATTTGATCATAAACCATATTAGAGCAAAGGGTGAAACCTGCCAAAGTCTATTCAGATTTGGCGTAAGTCAACAGGAATCGCATGTTTGTATTGTAGCGAACACTCTATTGATTTATTTACTCCTTAATCCCCGTCCATCTCTTTGCTGAAACAGCTACAAATCTTCTTCTTCCTAATTATTTTTTTTTCTCTCACCCCTTCTTGTTTCACAATTTTCTTTCCTGTTTGTTTCTCTTGCATATTTCATCTTCTCATAATTTCTTCCTGTCTTCCATCAACAACATTATGAAAGTATTCTTTCTTATAAATGGCAATGAATCCTGCTAATTTGATGGAGCATGACCCATTGTACCGGACTAACGGGCACTCTGTTGCTCCTTCATGATGCCTAATACATTGACATTCTCCACCTCGTAACCGGGGAAACGTGACTGGGAACTTGTCTGTACAAATTACTTCTGCTATGTAAACTTTACTCTATATGCGGCTGGAAATATATCTTAAGATTATCTACGGGCTCATGTTGTTCATGTAGAAATAATCTCAATAATCTCAATAATTGTTTAAGTTATTCATTTTGATATCTCACTGAGTGAACTCCAAAATGCACTAAATGCTGGCAGATACCTCCCATCACATAAACTTTGTTTACAGGTATATATCACGATTTCTCAGAGTGAAGTTCAAAGAATTCTTTACCCCTCAGGTTTCACTTCTGCTGAAAATTATATCATGCATGCATTATACGTGTTCGCTAAACGAAGCACAATCCCTCCGTGGCATACATTATATAATTTTCCACACAAAAGCCGATAGAACGAAAGCTCGCCACTTTATCAACACACGATCGAGGCCCATCTCCAATCAACTCTTCCTGGGCCAGATAAATTGCTGCTCTGGCATAATTATGAAGATGTTTATTTTGTCTCTGATGTTGATTGCAGCGAGCTGTTCTGGACACATTGCCTTGCATCCACGTGGCGGGAACCAAGGGCAAGGGCTCGACATGCGCCATGACAGAGACCATCCTAAGGAAATGTGGCTATAAGACTGGTCTTTTCTGGTGAGCTTCATTATAAAATCACTCACACTCACACACACACACACACACACACACACACACACACACACACACACATTTGCGGTATAGGCCTACCAAGATTGGAAGGTGTGTTACCGTTAGACACAATGATAGTTCCGATTTACACCCAAGAATGCACATGCACGCACATACAGACACGCGTACACACACACACACACGCACATTCACGCACACACACGCGCACAATTACGGTGTACGAAATATCCACGACTGGAAGATATGTTGTACACAATAATGTCCCCGGTCCATTATAATGGTATATACCAGGGATGTGTTAGGAAGGAGAAGCAACTCGAGCATAATATCTGTAATATATTCAAACATCTGCATGGATACTAAAGCGTGCTAATGAATGTCAAAAGCATTCCACAATCACTACAATGCTTTGATGTCCCATGCGCGACACCGACATTTAGCTGCCGTCAACTTTGGAAAGCAATATCTTTAATTCACTGTTTTGTCTCTGGAAGCTATGTTTCTTATTACATTTTTATGTAATTTTCAAGAAAGTTACGGGCAACACCACTAAAGATCCTGTACTCAATTTTCTTCTAAATAATTGTTGAATGATGCATAAACGGAGATACAAGATAATATTCTTACTTACACAATTAACAAATTTCTTCAATTCCGCAGATTTCCGCAAATGTGGGATTCAATCATTATCTTAAGCTGCTTATTTTCATTCACAAAGTTTGCGTGCATTTGCGTGCAACTGAGATATTTTAGTAGAAAAAAAAACTGTTTATTTTTGTTCGCTGATATCTCTTTTCCTCACAAAAGTATTGATGCAAACCAACAGAACTGGACAAGCGAAATAAGACTCTACATTTCTTTTGTTCTATCTGAGAAACCGTTGCTACGCAATCCTATTCGTTATTATTAAAACACCTGAAAAGCACATGCTGAGAAGACATTCTTTCTTCATCGGTGCCACGCATGGGTTCAAACAAAGAAAGTTGTTTCATATCCTTCCATAACACATCCCTGATACATCCACACACATTCATTTCTCCCCTTTCTTCATCCCCCCTTCTCTATCTCTATCTATCCAAGGAGGAAAAGTCCCATCTTTCCGACCTGTGTATGCATGTTTATATCTTCCTCTCCTCGTATGTGATGATAAATGATATACACTTAAATACCAACAGTTCTTGATTTGTTACGGTACACGACCCTAACTAACGGGTTCATCGTTTCCTTCGCAACTACAGCTCTCCGCCACTCACCGAGGCTCGCGAGCGCATTCAGATCAACGGGGTGCCTCTTTCTCGGGGGCAGTTCGGGAAGTACGCGACGGAGTGCTTCGCCTTCCTGGAGGCAAACAAAGCCCAGAGCGGTCCGACTGTCTTTGCCGAGCCTGGCCCCTACTCCATGTTCGGACTGATGGCGTTTTACGCGTTAATCAAGGAAAAGGTGCGGTGAAGGGCGTGGTCAGTGCTAGAGATTCATGGGAGATATGGTGTGGTGGTGGTGGTAGGGTGCCGGGGATGGGGCCGGGAATGCGTGGTGGTGATGGGGCTGGCCGGGATGGGGTAGTGGTGATGAGGTGGGTTTGGGTGAGACAGAGCGTCATAATGGGCTCTATATATTTGAAAGCTATTTGAAAATAATGTTCATTCTTCTCTCGCTTTTTTTTCCCTCTATTTTTCCCACAAATGGCAACTTTTCCAAGCAATCTTTACGAAGTACATGTCCCCCACAATTTAACTGTCTAATTCTGAGCTCGTATATCAGTTTATTTTCTACTTTGGTTCGTAGCTATTAGTACTTCTAGTTCATAATTACAAACGAAAATGTCGAATAGGGATTGGTCGAACATTGCTAGACATTAACCTTGTTGGAATCTAGCTGAAAAGAAATATTTCATTTGTAAATATGGGTCAAGCATTTGCCAAAATACTTTGATTTTGCAACTAATCTGACAATAAGTGCTAAAATTCGAAAATGTGTACTTTTCAGCCAATATGAATCTTAGTGTGCATGATCTTGATGATGGTGACGGTGAATGTAATCAAATAATGATGATAGGGATGACTATGATGATGTTGTTGTTTGATATTTATGATCATAATGATGGTCATGGTGATAATACACAAATATTCAACGTTGGTGATAGTTCGTCTCTTTGCCTGAAACCAAAAGTTGATTATTTGCTTTATATTCTATATCTGAAACCAACTATCGATACAAAAAATGACAATTTGACGTACAAAAGTAGTGTTTACTTCTCTACCTAATCCCGAGCTGCTGCCATGAGGAACACGCGTATAAGACGCGCGTTAGGACGCATTAGTAATTCAATTGATAGACCAAGTATAACGCACTTTTATATCGCGCGTACTCAAAATATTGATCACGCGTTAGGACTGTGAGGAGTGAAGAGATCAGCGAAACCAAAAAATACTATCACCTAGAGTATAACGAACTTTTCTTCATAGGTGATCAGATGGCAGAACTATGCTTTATCACGTGATCAACTCTTGACCAATCCTATAGCAGCATTCTTAGTATGTGGAATATAATAGTCTATATCAGTCTATATCAGTGATGTTGAGAATAATTATAGTCTATAATAGTAATGATGAAAACGATTATAGTCTATAATAGTAATGATGAGAAAACTTATCTTCTACGATGAGAATAATTATAGTCATGATAGTTTATAACAGTAATGATGATAAGTATAGTAGATAACAGTAATGATGATAATGATGAGGAGGCATAACAGACTGATGAGAATTCTTATGATAGTGATAATCATAATGATGAAAATAGCACAAACTTCATACATGTTATTGACCCCCTCCTTTTCCCACCTGATCACATCTAGGTAGACGTAGCCATCATCGAGACCGGCTTGGGAGGGGAATACGACTTCACCAACTGCCTTTGGTAAATGAGATATCTTGACACAAACGAGCCGCTCTAAACAGCCCTTTCGTTGTTTTCATTATGTCACGAAATACATTTTGAAAATATTGACTGCCCTCTCGTTGAATAATTGGTTGATCATTTTTTGAGCGGGCAATATCATCTGAAAGGCTAGCGACCCAGTGATAATAGTATATTTTTTTAGATTACCTTGTGCCTAAAGTTTGCACAGTGCCACTCTGAGCAATATTTATTCGTATGTTATTGCATCCAGTGAAAATCCTCATTCTACAAAACTTGATTTAATAGTATGACCAATATAATTGCCAACATCATATAGCATACTACAATATACTACTTCTACTACTACAACAACAACTACTACTACTTCTACTACTTCTACTACCATTACTACTACTACTACTACTACTACTACTACTACTACTACTACTACTACATGTATACTACTGCTACTACGACTTCTACTACTACTACTCCTACTACTACTACTACTACTACTACTACTACTACTACTACTATTTCTACTTCTACTACTACTACTACTACTACTACTACAAATAATTTTTACTACTACTACAAATACATTTTGCTACTACTACTACTACTACTACTACTACTACTACAAATAATTTTTACTACTACTACAAATACATTTTACTACTACTACTACTACTACTACTACTACTACTACAAATAATTTTTACTACTACTACAAATACATTTTACTACTACTACTAATCCTTTTCCCAAATGAACAGGTTTCACTACTTCATCTTTATCATTACTTCTATTATCTACTACAAGACCAATTAGCCTCTACTACTAGGCCAAAAACGATTATAATTACTACTCCCGCCACAGCTACATGTACTAATAGTTCTTCTGCGCTAATGTTTCTTTTAAATTTCCCTTTCGAGGACGCCAACTGTGACTGGTGTATCATCTCTCGGCATTGATCACGTGGACACCCTGGGTAAAACCATTGATAAGATCGCCTGGCACAAAGCGGGAATATTTAAGGTAATGTTATTGACATTCATCCATTTCAATTCAATGAAGGTTTATTGATATGACGTGTTGGCAGGGGTAGCTGAATTGCACAGTAGTTTACAGTTTAAAAAACATTAAAATCGTAGAAGTATACGATCTACATAACTAAAATGATAATTATGAATATAGCACAATTATAACATGTAAAAATATGAAATGACAAATTTTAGGTATCGAGAGTATTTTATTTATCCACTGAAATATGAATAAAATAAAGGAGAACACTATTGTACAATTGTCTGGTTTCATCATATACTTTGGATATTTTTTCAATGCATTTTTGTTTTAATTTCAGACATTCGTTACATCAATCAGTTGGATTGGAAATGTCCCAACCGATATAAAACTGAAGAATGTGTGTCATGACTTACTTTACACGGGCGGGGATGGAGCTCAATTCTATGGCCTAATAGTGAAACTACGTATTTCTTTCAATAGTAGTTCAATAGTCAGTTCCATTCAAATAATACATAAAACCACAAATTCGTCTAATGGGGGGGGGGGGGGGGGATACACAACCTTTAGGTGGACTATCATGAAATAAGAATCAAGTCGTTGCATGCTGCTTTCTTTCTTTCTTCTTCTCCAGGAGGGTCGGCCCGCCTTCACGGTAACCCAGGAAGAAGATGCCATGCGAGTCATCATACAGCGGGCACAAGAAAAACAAGTAAATTCCTCATCTTGAACTAAGATTACTGTCATTTTGTTTTCATTCAATCAACAGAGCATTGTGATATAATATCTCACTCCAAGTACATTCTGAAAGTACTGAAGCAGATTAAATATCACAAAAGCAGGGAAGATTCGTAAAAACAAAATCGACACGCTTTATTTATTGCAGAATTCCGATGCTTACAAAGCAAGAACATTGATGTTTACTACTCCAGTAACAATAAAATATTGTGTTTCAGATAACGGAATAATTTAAATCACGATTCTGCGATTTCAGTTGAGTTTGTCCCAAGAACACCATTCCTATAGAAATAGCGGTGGTATTGTGAGCAGAACCAAGAGTAGCTTTCACAAACACATTTCTTATACTTGTGAATGGAGGTCCTAGGTAGTCTAAAGCGAAAAGGGGTAGACTATATAGTCCATATGCAGCGCAAACAAGCGAGCACGTAGATTTGTAGTGCCCATAAGATATAATTTTCCACTGTAGACAGTCTTGTATTTTCACCAGAAATACACACAATTTTTACGGCTCACCGAAAAAGGTTAATGAGTTAATGAACAGACCTACGAACTTGCGTCTGTACGCTTCACTCGCTCACCACTCTCAGGCATCGCTCAACGTGTGCCCACCACTGAAAGAGTTCGGCTCGGACATCAAGCTCGGGCTAGTGGGAACTCATCAGGCTATCAACGCTGCCCTGGCCGTACAGTTAGCTAGGACATGGCTGGAGGAGAAGAATCCGGACACGGTCCAGTTTGCAGGTATCAGTAGCTTTATATGTCATTTGGGTAACTTCTAAACGCTTTCTATCACCCCGAATTCGAGTACACAGCGCTCCGAAACTGGACGCAACGTGTCGAGCGATGGCGCGATCCTCGAAAATTGCCAGCCCGGAGGAATACTGAATTCAGGCTGATAAAATGCGTCTAGAACCTAAAATTGTAGCTAAACAGTGTGAGTCCATAAGCGCAGAAGGTGGAAAATACCAATTTCTTTCCAAATTGCTGACAAAATGTTTATAGAAGCACACATCTATCACCACTGTATAATAGTTTATGGGGGGATGATTCAGTGCAGTTCGTTTGATTCAAGCACGGAAGTCCGCTTCTGTCATAGGCTGCTGAGCGTAGTGCAAGGTAGGCCTATATACAAACAGTATAACAAGTATACAATCTATATATAACTGCATATTTGAAATAGACCCCCCCCCCCTATCCCTATTTTTAAAGAATTAATCAAACATGAAAAATATGGTAGAAACATCAGTTTTGGCATTGCACATGTAAACAAATCAGGCTGCCATATAAACAACTTTTTCAATATGCCATTAGTAGGATTAGTGTGTTATAAGAGTCATCGAATGGTTAGAAAAAATATTCAATGATTAAAAAGATGTGCAATGTTGTGTGTGATCAATGATGACCAACCCCTTTTTCTTCTTAAAGTAGCTCTCGCCTTAGCTAGACTTTGTCTTTTATTTCCTTGTGTCTTGCATCCAACAATCTGGTTATAACTTAAACCTACCCCCCCCCCCCCACACACACACACACACACACACAATTTGATATAAATGAGGGCATACATATTTTACGATTTCTTAGGGAAATGACCATCCATCCAGATCATCATCCTGATGAATAGCCACATTACGTCCATCGCAAAACACAATAGTAGCTAGATATGACCCACGAATTGTGTCTTCTTGTAATACGTACTTTGCTCCAAACATTTCTCTCGACCCCCTGATGACCTAGATCAAATTCTGCAGCGCGGATCCTCCGACAAACCAAACAGCAATGGCGTAACTACTTCTTCCGAAAGCATCACGTTCGTCAGGAACGCTCCTGTGTTTCAACTTCCAAAGCAGTTTCTTCAAGGTAATGCGATCGACTTTGACCCTGTCGTTACTTTTGCGCGGACGTGGATGTACAAAGTGAATGACCTTCATATGTAACTGAGACGGTGATGATGATGACGGTGATGAAACGGAACATTAATACGAGGATGATGATGATGATGATGATGATGATGATGATGATGATGAAAAGAAAAATGATCAAAGATATCAATAATAATGCTGTTGAGGTATCTGATAGTTAACTTATCGGCACACATAACTGTAGGCCTATACTTACATAGGCCTTCACATTTGCTGGCACTATAGTTCAATGATATTTCAAAACGAATCTATGTTGGCAGGATTGGCAACCTGCAAGTGGCCAGGACGTAACCAGATTATCCGGAAGGACAATGTTACCTACTTCCTGGACATTGCGCACACAAAAGAAAGCATGCAGTTCTGCGCAGGGTGGTTCCAGGCGGCTGCTCGCACCGACACTGAGGGCGTTGCAGAAGATGATATCAAGAGAGTCCTCATCTTTTACCTCGGTGGGGGTAGAGACCCCATGGCGATTCTTCCTAAGCTCGTGGTAAGATTCATTCACGACGGATGTTGTAATATGTGTAGAAACTTTGGAGTAGGGATTACAAGCGTTATTTGAGATATACTCTACTCGTAGGCCTAAAGATATAGAAGAATATCGGGTAAAATCGCATTGCGGCCTCTTTGTTGCTCTTGTTGGATTTCAGTAGGACCTGTCTTATCGACATTTATAGTAAACGTTATTTCATTATGTGATTATGTAGATTTAAAAGTGTAAACTGGTGTATGAGAACTAGCTAGACCAAGACCTGTTCTTTTGATATCTCCCCTTTCCAGGAGTACGGGTTTGACGGAGTCATCTTCTGTGTTCCGAGAATTGTGTCGGATGTAGCCAACGAGGTCAAAGGTGAGGATACTAATCATCCCCATAAAAATCTTGTCGATCATACGAACTACACGAGGGCGAATAGGCCATTTTCGTTACATATTCTTACCTTTTACCATAAGTTCGTAGAAACGCGGGATCTAGTAGTTCAGTTCCAATGTGTGAAACGCACTCTGAATCTATTACTGTTGCTGCTCGGACAAACCTCAGACAAACTTTGGTGTTACCAGTAGGAATGCGTTGTTTGAATGACGTGCTTCAGATTTACATACATAACGAAAATGGTCTATATATTTAGTTGACCGTGAAGTCGTTCTTGGTTAATCAAACCGAAAAAGGATTCATCATTCTCGGTTATACATGTACAGTTTCATAATACTGATATCTTCCGAAGTGACAGGTGAACGGCGGGTCTTGCTTGACCGTGTACAGTCGTCTCTGCAATGATATGTTTGTATTTGGAAATACCCCATATCTCTCGTTAGTGCAAATTGTAGATAACCGAAGCAATAGTCTAGGCCTACCTTTAGATTTGAGTAAGCCAACATGGTAATTAATAGGAACCTTACCATATCAGTGTTTGATTTATTGTTTGGCAGACTACAAGGTCACGAGGACGCTGAATGATTACGTGTCTACGTGCACAGACCTTCGAAGCGCTTTTGAGGAGTTGCATGAGAAGACGCACAGCCATTGCGTCACAATGACCAATGGCGAATCAGGCAGCCATCGTGCGGCACGAAAACCACTTCTCAAAGTGACACTCTCGGCCACTCACGCCATTCATTGGCTGTTCGGTTCAGCGAACGGTAGCTCCGACAACGCGTTCCCTGGAGATCAGGGCTCTGACGGCCTGGACGACCGCTCCGATGATTGGAAGGGGCTGGCATCAGCGGAACGCGTCCAAATCTTAGTGACGGGAAGTTCTTTCATTGTAGGGTCTGTCCTCAGGGTGATTGACCCTGCTTGGAAAACGTTCCGAGATTGAATGGTTAAGTTGTCTATTAATTGTCTATATCTACTGCATGGTGACGAAGTACCAAATCATGCTAGGCCTGCAGAGATATTATATCATATATCCTGTCAACAAGCAGAGGCAGGGACTAGGTGTATAAGGGAACATGATACAACTTAGTTAGAAGGCTAGTAAACGGATTACTTCATCACTTAAAATGAAACCATGCATTGTTACTTGAATATCTTACTGTTGGGTTATCTTAATGTACGCTTTAATGTTTTATTAGTTGTTTGACACTGACTTAATAGCGCCAACTAGCGGTCAGAACATACAAATATTGTGGACGTATATTTCATAGATGCAGATCTTATTTTGTTTATATTTTTTATTTACATCGAATAAGATAACACAAATAAATAAGAATAAGATAGCAAATACATGAGTAAATCAGAGCATATAATAGTAATAAACAGGATTATTTTTGGACAAAGACCTAGAGGTCATACTTTATGAGTTTAACAATCTTTGACGATACAGGACGGTAATGGTGAGCACATTTACACATTTTTTTTGGTAAATATTCGCAAATATTTTGGTAAACATACACATACAATCTCACTATAGGCATACAAGAGAATGTATTGAATTTTATGGAAGGGTTTGCCATATCTTATTTGAATCGTATTATAGTATTTGTTATATTATGTTATGTAAATTGTTGTAACATGGTTGAAAATTGTTATTCTTAGAAAAGACTTTGTGCTGAATGTCAGCATAATATAATCACTGGTTCCTATGGAATCAAATGGTATTTAAATGGGAAAAGTACGAAATGAGCAATTCTACCTTTCACGATGGTGTTCAACAACTGGCAATCCTGCTAGTTTCTTTATCAATTACTTTTTAAAACAAACACACAGTCGTGAATATAAGGCAACTTGTTCCGAGACGCTGAGTTAAACGTTAATCTGGTTTCACAGAAGATCAAATTATACTCCCCCCCCCTATTATTTTGTTTTCACAAATATCTTTTTTTCTTTTTAATTGGACGAAATTTGAGTTGATATGCATTAAGAAAACATTTCATAATCTTGTTTATTTTTGATTTTTCATATCCCAAAACGCATGACAGACATGATGTCTCCGACTCGATAAAATAAAGTAGACACAATTTGGGTTAGAGCAAGCAATTTTCTGTTTTATTTGTGTTTTTTTAATATTCTTCCCTTTATACTATGTGTATAATCGTCACGTTCATGGCTTTACATAAAATCTTTTCCCGTATAAGGGCTATTTTATACACTATTACTACTTCTATAAGATTTATGATGGACATTTTAAACATCGATACAGTATTTAAAGTAATACACATGCTTCAAACTATGTTTTTCTCGAAAAGAAGTGTATTGGACAAATACAGAAGGGTCATAAACACGACATATCAATACAAATACTTGAGATGTTTGAGGAAAAAACATGATTTTTTAAAATTTATTTTAATGAATAACAGTGTGATGAAAGAGCATTATAGAAGTACAATGACATATTTACATAAAAATGGGACAAACTTCATTTTTGAAAAAAAATATACATGTATAATATGTTGCATATAAAATCACGAAATCAAATGAGAATACCTGAATACGAGACTCGATATTATTCACGGGCAAAGAAATCTAATCATTACGTTTGTTTCATTGGAAATATTATAGACAACTATTTTTGCCAAAATAGAGGTGAATTGTTAATGTTTCTATGAGGAAGGACACAGCCAGATTTAGTCAAACAGACCGTTTAAACAGTAATATTGAACCCCAGATTTCTATAAACAATTTAACTTTGTTGATAATGAACAGCTCAAAAAAACAACTACTTATTTCAAGAGTGGGTACCTGTACTTAGTAATTCGTGATTAAAATATCACATTGACGTAGTTGCCTATTATCCAGAACTATTATAACGGACACAATATATAAACAAATATCACAAAACCAACTTCTAAGCTATTTTACATCATTTGACTTTATGATGTATAAATTTCAGTTTCATTCGAGCTGTAACTTGTTTTAATTATTTTTCAAAAAACTGTCACACCCCGTACATCATATGAAAAGGATGATTGAAATCGTATTACTGATGTTCGTTCGCAAGATCCTTTTATCACATACAATGCACTCTGCTGCAATACTGTATTATCTTGATACAAAAAGTGAAAAGCTATGAATCAGTTCATCCCTTCACAGGAGTGAAGTATCTATATGGTACGTTTGTATTTTTGTATACATTTTTTAAATGAAAAACGTGTACAGTAATGCAGTTGGTATCGCCATTGTATAAGAAGAGGGTGGACACTCATCCTAATACGTGTACATCAATTCTCCTTTTCTTTTAAACTTTTCTTCTTTATAAATATCATAAATATCCTAAGGTCATGATTCTTCTATAGCTTATGGCACTACGTCTTTATCATTTTGTGCCTCACTGATTACTATATGACGATACCATCCCTACCCTCCCCTCCGAATATATCATATCAGACTTTTACACGTACTCACACTACAGGATGACATTGTGTGGGGGAGGGGGGTTACACCTTCCATTACCCCTTCTCACGTAGTTGAAGCCTATAAACACCGAAACTCCGCCGACACATTCCGAAAAGATAATCTGTTCCTGATTACAGCTATACTGTATGCATTGGTTGTTCCCTTGTTTCCTATCTAGAATAAGAAACAACTATCAATATCACACGGATCATATGCACTACCCATAACCAGTTTGTTGTAATTTCCCCGCTGCTTATTTTTGCTTTATTTTGCTTTACAACAATTTTTCATAATCTTTCATTCAAAAGACGCAACGGCAAGATTGAAAATATAAACGTGAAGCGAGCCAGGCCCACCACCTCAGTTGATATTACCTTGGTCTTCCTCAAAATTTCTGAGTCAATCCGTTTATTCTTAAATCTATATCCCCTTGAAATATATGATAAATGTATTATGAACCATTGCGTCACAGTCACGGACATAGATTTAAGATATTAGTAGTCAATACCAAATTTTGTAAAACAACAACAACAAACAGCATGAGCGACTAAAACAACACATCATATAAATGTATACACATATAGATATATAAACATGTAAACATAAACAAATTGATAAAGACCCCGGAGAAGAAAAGTATTTAAATATTTCAGTCATAGACCTGTATTATTCCTGATTAAGGTCTATGACCGAAATATTGAAATACTTGTCTTCTCAGGTATCTTCATTAATTTGTGTGTGTTTACATTTACATTTTCAGCGCCATCGCAACCCCATATAATCTTCTTTTAAATAATGCAGTGAAAGGCTACTACTCTTTAGTTCGGCCCTCGGGCTCAATGAATGAATACAGCAAAGATATGTTCCATTTGCCTACATGATCACATCATAGCACAACATTGACAAGAACACAATGACTGCATCATTAATATACATATACATACATATACAGGATTAAGTCGCTTGGATTGTGATGTTCAAAATTTAGTTACGCGTACACGTGGTTTGCAAGCACTGTTATAAGACATACTTAAAGATGTCCTAGCAAAAAGTAGTACAGTGTACTTGAAATGTAAGGGTAATTTACTAATTTTACCCGTAATTCCAACGAATGTCACTTTTCACTTTTTCTATTGTGAAGAGATTTCTTGAACACTTTCTGTTCCATGCAAAATATGGCAATATCAAATATATGGGTATTGCTCGTGAAATCGTGCACATGCGACACACCTATGAGTTAAACTGTGTTTTCTTCTATAATGTGAAATTTGCACAACTATATTGTACAATGGATACACTGTCATCAGAATGGTTACAGCAACCTCTTATGTGAGTGGGAAATTAACAGCCCAAGACGTTTCCTGCACAAGTTTAAATTGGGGAGCATCATCATACGGGAACAGGATGAAGTCCAGTATCCACAACTGCACATTCTCATCGTGTGACCGCATTGTATAGGGCAAACATACACGCCCATGTAGCCCTTAATACCTCGACCAAACAAGAACCTGCACCAACCAAAAATGCGCGGGCAATTTGAAAACAACCTTGCGTCGGCGGCGGGGGTTGGGCAACGCGGATCTCATCTAGGAACTTCTTCAACTCGTCCCACCTTCCTTCGCCCAACTCAACACTGTCGTCCAGTTTGCCACCCATCATTACGAGTGCAGCATTTGCGAATGTGGTCTGTTGACGGGACTCGAACGCCCGATACTTTGCGTTATATTTGGCATCGCCAGACAGATGCTCCGCCGGGAAGTCGTGTGCGAGAACGCAAATTCTTGCTCTGCCTGTAATGTCAAATGCATTTATGGACAAACATTGTGGGTATGACAAGTTTGGCAAGTGTTCCTGTAGTCTGTCAGTTGTTACTTCTAATTCGCACTTTACCAGCTATCACATCTATCATTCACATAATCTATTATATATAACTACTCATCACCACTATAAACTCGACTATCACAGACTACACCCACTCCACCTACCATAAAATGTCATCGATTTTGTTAGCCTTTTAGATATGTGTCAGGCTTTCTAGCAAATACTACTACTCGCGTTAGACGGACAATCGTGATTATCCGTCTCGATAACGCGATTAATAATACTTGCCAGAAAGCCCGACGTATGTCGAATAGGCTACAATTTAGTCTGAAACAGTCGACATTTCTTAAACGAATCGAGAAAACTACGACGACGAAATACAAACGAAACTACGAACAAACGAGTGAAAAAAATCACAGGGAAATTATGGTGACAAGAATGAGGAAACGATTAGGAGGAAGTAAAAAAAAAACAATCTGAATTTAGCCGAAGCAAACAAGTCAGTTCATCGAATGGCAGACGTCCAGAATGTAGGCAGATATTTAGTTCCTGCAATCACGTCAAAAACATGTTAACTAGGATTTTAATGAATCCTTTAATACGTCAGCTGCAGGTTTAAAAAAATAACATTAAAAGACTCAATCGTTAACATCTATTAAACGATACCAATTGGGTTGATGCATGAATGCATATAGAATTGCCAAGTATAAGGATTTTAGATTTATATTAAACAAAAAAAAATAGTCTCCACTTACCTAACATGCGGCATGCATGAGGCAGGAAAATGTTGTAGAGTGCATCCGGGACGTCTGTAATGGCAAACCTCCTGTTGTTAATGGAGTGACACAAGATCATGACGTCCACATCTCTGCCCCGCAAGGAGTAGCTGTCGATGTCGTTGTACGGTAGCTTCAAGTGGCGGACATCATCCACGATGTCGCTGAACCTCCTTTCGAGTTCATCGATGAAAGATTGGACGTTAAAGGTCGGCGAAGACGTCGCCACTGAGATTTGAATTTTGCGACGAATCTGTAGAGCACATGTCATGCCGCGCAATAAAGAATAAAGATGAGTGTAAACGTGCACGTCAGGAAATACAATGTGTTAAAAAGAACGTTTGACATTTATGGGAAAAAACACGTTATGACTTGAGTTAACTTGAAATTCACACCTAGTACTACGAACTGACTGGTTGAACCGACTGGATATCAATATTCAATGACACATACACACAAACACACACATTCCACATCAATGCCACATACCTTAATAATTTACGCCGTGTACACTAACACAAAAATCCGGATGTGAAGAATCCCGGAGTATGTTTGGATTTCGTTTGCACATGCACCTGTTTTTAGCTAAAACTAGCTCTTTATTAAGAAAACGTGTCACATAGAGGCCCTATCGCTTTCGTGATGAAATCTAACTCCCGAAAAAATAAACCTAAAGCAGCCCAGGCCTAGTTAAAAACTGAGCTCGATATGTGGTTATTGATATCGGTCCGTGACATATTAAATTTTACTAAATCAGAAAAATATGTTCCCACTAATCTATGTAAATTCATCCACTAAAAACGAATTTCACATTTGTTTACAGCAGTAAAAAAAAAACCGCACACCTCCAGTGGCGTCAGAAAAGTCAAAATGCCATCATTGCCAACGGCGTGAATAAAATATTTTATTCACGCCGTTCAAACAATACGTTACCAATGGGAACCCCAAAGCATGTCCGAGGTTTGTGCGAGTAGCAACAAATAATAGATTCAAAGGGCATTCCATCCATTGAATATGAATGACAAGATACAGGTGAATACAATAACACGTTAAGGTGGAAAGTTGTGAATACATTACGAAAATGGTATATTGTTGACTTCGTACATGTCGTTGGCATTTATGACATTTTGACTTTTCTGACGTCACTGGAGGTGTGCGATTTTTTTTTTAAATTTTCAAGAAAATGAGACTTTACTGCGGCAAACAAACGTGAAATTGGTTTTCAGTGGATAATTTTACATAGATTAGTGGGAAAAGCCTAGTTGGCAGCATTTAATACAATTCCACACTTCGTGGTGAGTCGACATCCCTCAAATCGTCATCGAATAAAATGAGTTCACCGCCCCCACCCCACCCCACCCCCGCGCCTTTCCCCATAGCTCCCTCCCTCTCTCTTTCTCTCTCTCTCACCTACACGCACAAGCACTCGCGCACACACACACAAACGGGCATTATTTTTCTTTTTCAATTATTTTTTATTGTGATTGCATTCAACACAAGTTATCATAACACTTGCATATATGCAATACGCACGCACTCACACGCACACTCTTTCGCTCTCTCTCTCTCTCTCTCTCTCTCTCACACACACACACACACACGCGCGCGCGCGCGCGCGCACCCCCCCCCCCCCCCCCCCCCCCACACACACACACGGACCTAGACGGCACGGTGGACAACTATATACACAAAAGAAAATGGAAGTGATGTACAGTTTGGGCTAGGAGTTACTATAAATCGCGCTCCATACACCCTTGGTATTAGAACGGTAAATGGGGGTAAATGCAGCTGTAATTACCTCGAGAGGAACGGCCGTGTATTCATTCCGAGACTCCATTTGTCTGCTTGCGTTACAGAACCCAGACCTATTAACGGAACGCAGTCCTGAATCTTTACGATGTGCTCATGTAAATTGTCACTCTCGATGTCTTGTTAGGCGAATCATTCGCAGTCGGGTCCGTAGTACAACATAGACGAAGAACTTGCCATGTACTTGTACAATGTATAATAGTTCATTGGTGTTGATAAGCAACGATCACATTGTGGTACGGGTGAAAGGTTAGCGGGGAATCCCACGGTATTTTGCTGCACAACACAAAAACATAGTTCCGTTGGCGTGTACGTATAGCGTACGTACTACATGTATCGACCATAGACGTGTAACTACCGAGTTATTGTAGCCACGGTGGCAGTCGGGTATTGGATACGAGAAACCAGACAAAAATTATGTCATGGGGGATTCCCCAATGTCGCAGTATTGCCTCTCACCTGTATTTACATAGTACGTTTCAATATTATGGAAGCTTGTTGAAATATGAATATTCTATTTGCTAGCGAGAGGATCTATCGGCGAGCTTGTGATAATATACTTTGTAGGGGCTGGAGTAATTGGCCCGGAATATTGGTCTATATCCTAGAGGGCACATCAAAATCACAATTTCATTATCTCTCTGATGCGCCTACTCTTCTAATGTGTGGTAATACATCATTATGTATTGTTTCATCAAATGATTATAAATGTATGGGCATGTGTTTGTATACTGATTCTTACTATAATTTGGGTGTTGTGTGTCGGTCTTTTTGTATAATCGTTTTTCTCCGTAATTTTCCACTTAGGCCTATACGCTAGGTGGTCTATTATTGCTTGGTGATATCTTTCTTTCGGGGAGGGGGGGGGGGGCGGCATTCATTGTCGCATGTAATTGAAATTGTTTTGACCTGCAATTCGTAATATTCTGCGTTCTGAATTTTTGCCTGTATACTTCATTGGTCCACCACGGGCCCGGGGTGAAGCTGGCCAGCGCTAATTAAGCAGAATGTGAAGATTAAAGGGCATATACTGTACTGGGAAGGCAAAAAAGCCTTCACTAATGTAATTGTTAGCAATCTTCTTGCCAATGGTCTTAACTTCATGTATTGTCTATTTTAGAAGCTTGCTGAAAGTTATTTGCCCTCAAATGATCTACATTTGGAGTAATGAGTGATTAAATCACAAATCCTCAAAATGTTCGAAATTATGCATAGTACAATGTATGTGTGTGTGTGTGTCTGTGTGTGTGTGTGTGTGTGTGTGTGTGTGTGTGCGTGCACGCTTGTGTGTGTAATTTTACATCATTAAGTATGCATCAGATTCCACGATTTCAAGTTCAAAATTGCAAAAGCTCCCTACCGTAGGAGGGGGGACACCCCCCTCCCACACCCTCCCCCCGGCTCGGTCGCTTCGCTCCCTCGCTTCGGCCCGAACATTTTGAGGATTTAATCATTAATCATTAATTACTCCATATGTGGATCATTTGAGGGCAAATAACTTTCAGCAAGCTTCTAAAATAGACAATACATGAAGTTAAGACCATTGGCAAGAAGATTGCTAACAATTACATTTTGAAGGCTTTTTTGCCTTCCCAGTACAGTATATGCCCTTTAATGGCACTGCATGCCCATTGACGTGTGTGTGTCATTGCCTTAGATGGAGTGCACGTGGGTTTGGGCCATTCAGGCTTGTCAACACGTTATCGTGATGTGATGAAACCGCCACAACGTGAAGTTAGATCAATTTCTTAAGAAAAGAATTATGTTCCAAATGCTCAAACAACCAATGTGGTGTATGTGTAACAGATCAATACAGAATATTGTCTTATATGATTGCATGCCATATCATAAACATGTTCACCTACATGTACATGTAGATATTAAGATTTTTTTTTTTTATTTCTGTACTGTATCAAAAATTAATCTTGCATAGAGTTGACATACATTTATTCAACCTAATACAAACATCAACGGGGAAACACATATCTTCACAATCTCAATGAAATTAATCTGTGGTAATGCTCATATTTAATCTTATAAACAGTGCAGCAAAGAAAATAAAATATTAAGTTACATACCAATAAAGGAACACGCAATTGAAAGTCCTCTTCAGTTAAAGTGTGTACTATAAGATACATGCTCTCATTTCTATATACACACATCTGTTTATTTATCAGTGATCTTTCTCTTCCCCTCTCTCAATTTCTAATTACACTGCTCTTCCAGACTCATCTACACCCTTTTTCCTCATCTGTACAAAATATGGACAAAATACACAGTACAATATTAGCAACTATGCCATAAGTTGTTTATTTGCAACCCAGAATTCTTTTCCAAAACAGCTAAACATACGCAATCAATTTAAAGTCTCTATTTATAATATCCAACATATCATAACCAGGAAAAATGCAATTTTCAGCCTGCGTAGTTGTAGCGGTATTTCAATGTAAGTTGTTTATTTATAAGGCAGTATTCTTTTTCAAAACAGCTATACATGTGCAATCTGCTTAAAGTATCCATTCATAATATCCAGCATATCATAACCAGGAAAAGTGCAATTTCCAGCCTGCGTAGTTGTAGCGGTATTCCAATAAAACAAGATTCAGTGATACAGGTGCATCTGGTAATGTATAAATGATTTGTGCATATAAGCCTAATAATGTACTCGTATCAGATATATGTTCCACATATTATATATCGAAGCACTAATGTTCTGATGGTAACATAATATGCCCGTCCAAGACGGCAAAAATTAACCTTTTCAAGAGGAACTTATGATCTTGTGTTCTGGCGCAGCACTTCATTATACCAAGAAATTGCACAATAAGGGCATTTTTAGGCCTTGCAACACAGGGAACTGCTACTTACCAGCGTGGAACATGTCTCTATCAGAAGATTTACCCAGCATTTAAAAACGAAAGTTTTAAATGTTGAGCTGGAAAATAGATTGGCCTTTTGTATATTTTAGTAAGGTGGCAAGTTAAATCTATACGTCTAGTGAGCGAGCGAATAAAGCCAGCCGTCAAACGGACAGAAACTTTTCTTTCTTCATATTCTGTTAACATACATGACATAAGGCCACGACAAAATGTCGCTTGTGCTGATGAACGTCACACAAAGCCGCTAGTATTGATGGGGCAGTTGCCCCTCTGGCCCCTGCTGATAATCTTATTTTAGACCCCACAATAAAAGTGAGTCAAGATGTATGTGTTAGATAGAAATCCCGGCCCTCCCACTCAGTGTTATGGTACGCCTATGCTCGTTCCCTCCCTTTGAAAGCACCCCCCCCCCCCCCTATCTCCGGTCTGCCAAAATTTCTGAACCCCCCTTTCGCGGGCTTTTCCTGCCTTGAGGACCTCCCCTAAATCCGGTACACTGCTCAATGTACCCCCTATCGCAGGTGAGCTCTCATTTCAACCCCCTATCTCAGGACAGACAACCCCTCCCCTTCATATCAGGTAAGTTGTCATTCCCTGATGTCATGGTGGAGGAAAAAACAATAGGAATGTGCTTTCAAAAGTAGCAAGAATTTCATGAATTTGATCCCGGGAATTAATTTGATTTGATTTTAACTTTTCTATGATATTCAAGATATTTTATCGCCCCCCCCCCCTTTTTTTATTTAGATTTCTCAGGCGCCCAAAGAGAGAGGGGAAAAAGTAAAAGAAAAACCTTTTTTCAAGAAATCTCCGGGTGAAAAGTCAAGTCCCCCCCCCCCCCCCCCCCCCATTTTTTTCTTTTTTTTTACAATTTGCGGACCGGCCGACTTGTCCCTGGAAAAAGTACCCCTTTACCGGATATTTTGGAAACACGCATGCGGTCCCTCCGACCCCGGAGTGGGGAGGGTGGGATAGAATTGTGATGTGATACGATATGAAGACAAAATGTCGAAAAAGTAGCCCCCTCCTTGTTATTCTACCTCCCCTGCTTCTTTTTTTTTTTCAGTCTGTACTTAAATAATCATTACTATCATTTCTTAATCTTTACACACTGTTCTATTCCTTCATTTTTTTTAAACATGCAGACTATATACTACACAATCACACAACGTACTAAAGTAATGGAAAATCCAAGATCGTGGATACTTTTTGATCAAATAAAACAAGTAAACAATCTTATTTTGAAGTTCTATACAGATGGGCAGTAACTATGAACAAATCCATGAAACAAGATATGATAAGTAAACAAATCGAAGATATGAGGCCATTTATAACGAGGTTCTCTGTAGCAGAACGAAATATATACAACATCATTTGAAAACAAAGTCATGACCATGGTGATGTAGATTAAAGACTGACTGCATGTGCTTAGGAAGCTATATGTGCGACCACGTTAGAATTATCGTATATATAATCAGAATTAGCAACATTTTGCAAAATGAAATGCACATGACCATTCTATAGTATTTAGGATACACAATTAACATCAATCAGTCGTACTCACATCCATAAACCATGAGTCCGCAACTGTTTTTTTAGCAGACCTGGCCCACGTTGCGTAACAGGTTTTTCAGTTATCATTATGTACCGTTAATGGTAACTGCCATGGTAACAGTCAATGAGCTCTCATTATTGTACGAGTTGCCATGGTAGTTACTATTGATAGTCAGGTACAATAACTGAAAACCTACATGGAACGTGGCATATTCTAAAGATACCCAAGTAAACACTAACTGCATTTCGTAGTGGCGGGTGTGTCTCCACATGAAAAAATAAATATGTGACACTTATAGTGATGATAGCTCAAAAGGAAAACTCGAATCAAGCTAAAAGTAAGATATATAACATTAATTCCTAAGCATGTAAGCACAAGATATACGATTGCATACATGTATAAGAAGAGCACGCAACAAAATAAAAAGTTTTAATAAATGAACTTAATCTATAAGGAGAAATTAAAAGATGTTTGAAAAAAGGTTACAATATGATCACATGGTAATTAGAATGTCTAATCTGAGAAAGATAATCCCCTACGAAGGCATTTTCAATATAGCTTTCTTGATACATGTATCAAATTGTACATAATCGATTAGGAACTTGTTTTGTTTTTCGTATGATATCACGATTACCAAGTTAGCTCCTAATTCTGTGTCCTGAATGGCTCTCTACTCAAGATGAGGAATATTTGATTTGATTTGATTTGATTTATTTTTTCATAATAATCTTCAACAAATATATACAACCGAATACAAGGAATTAACAAGGTATAAACATATATATATCAGGACAGTTCATCTTGAACTGGCAAACAAAATGAATTGTACAAATTATTATGGAGGGAAACCTAAAAAAGCATAGCTTGTAAAGTATAGGTTACCCTTAGGTGACGTAAAGGCCAATGGTACGGAAACTTAACATGATAATTTAAGTAAACAATTCAATTTCCTTCTTAAAACCAACTACATGACTGTGGTTACATACTAAAAAAATAAACTACATTGTGGTCTGAGATTTCTACAGCTGTCTACAAGATGATTTCATAAAATAGAAAACATAGCATGAGTGCATTATAAGTTACAATAAGTAAACACCGACATACAATGTAGATATGTTTAGCAGTTATCTATATTAACTAATCAAATAATCCTTCAATTTGTTCTTAAATAAAATGAGTGTCAGGGACTGTATAATATTCAATGACAAGGAATTCCAGAATAACGGGCCGGTATAAACTAAATGTTCTTTCCATAAATTGAGTTTTTACCAGAGGTAGATGAAATGTTGTTGAGTGTATGATACTGATGGAAACTGTAATTTCTTACAAAGTAGATAACTTTTCATGGAGTTCTTTTATATGCAGTTTAAACATACGGGTTCCAAAGTGAAAATAAAATAAGTCACGTAACTTGAGTATGTTATTATTGCAAAGTAATATATTTGATGGTGATAATCTACTAGCATTACAAATAATCCTTATCGCTTTTTTTCTGGATTATAAATAATTTATCAAGATAAAGTTTCAAAGAATTGCCCCAAGCAAGTATATTATAAGCAAGATAAGGGAGAATTAAAGTAGAATACAATACAAACATTGTACTTGAAGTAAAAAAACAGCCTTAGTCTTTACAAAATACCTACATTTCTTGATATCAATTTGCGTGACTAATATGAAGTTTCCATGACGGTGTTACTAAATAACATGTCCTTGGTTTTATGTATATTTAAAGAAAGTTTGTTAGACCGTAACCATTCACTTACAGAAAAAAGTTCAGTGTTTATCATTTCAAGAAGTGATATCGGGTCACGATGTGAAAGAAAAATATTTGAATCATCAGCAAATAATATAATAGACAATTTATCAGATGAATTTTGAAATGCAGAAAATTCCTTGATGATTTGAGCGGAATGGACTCGTTGTGACATGTATGATAAGATATTAATGCTCCCAAATTAATTTGTATTCGTTACAGGGTCAACGTTGCGCCGGTGATGCATTGCAAGTTAAGTTTTCATGCGTCTAGCTTGGTGTATTTTAGCACAAGTAATAAACTTAAAAATCCATATAGGGCAGTGGGAAATATAAGTATGGTGAACTAAGGATGCATGTATGAGGCTGACTGAGGGAGCGTCATACATCCTTGGCTTTAGCCGACACGGGAACAGACGCATCAGTCATGTTCTCAGTGGAGATGGTGGAATTTATGAGGATAGCTATTTATTGACTGCCGGGTTTGGCGTGGTGTCGTTATCTCATGGTGAGGTTGCCGGAAGGGTCGTCGGCGGCAGCACTGTGGTGATAATAGATGGTGAATTAGACAGCACCACGCCCAGAATGATTGCTAGGATGATGCAACAAGCGACGAATACCAAGCAGATGAAAGCGCGGACCGTATTTTTTTCGATGCCACTTCTAGACTTCATGGGAGCTCTCCCTGCCTCAGTAAAGAATCGCCGCAATTCCTCCCAGTTCCGCTCCTGAAGAAGCTGGGCCTCCGCTCCTTCCAGGCTCCCCGTCATCATAACCAGCGAGGCGGACTTGAACGTAGAGGGCTGCGATCTCTTAAAGTGGCCCAGCTTGTTGTCGTACTGTTCGACGAGATTCATACTCGCCGGGAAATCGTGGGCGATGACACATATCTTCTCTTTACCTGTGAACGTAACAATGAAATCACTTACACTGTGTCCCATCTATCCGGCAATGAGCCACCTGGGCCACGTTGCGTATAGGCTTTCAACTAATGTACCTTACTATTGATGGTAACTAGCATGGCAACAACAGGAAAGTGGCAAGCCCATTGGCTGCAAACACGGTAGTCAACATTAACGGTCAGCAATTGTAAGCATATATGTGTAATAGGGTCCAGGACAAAACAACACTTGTAAAAGGCAATACAGTTCTATGTTAAATAAAGACCGACCCAGTTTGACTGTGCATTACGAAATATAGGAGTTGAAACCAAACGAAAACGGTACTGTCACAAGCATTATTCTTACAATAATCCGTTCGTTGACTGAGTATTAATATTACGTCAACACTCTGTCTAACAGTACTAAATCGCTTACCTTTGAATTTTATTAGGTTTGGTGTCAAATACCGTATTTCAACAATGCTGTGTTTTGGTATTGTCTCCTGTCCAAATGAAAAGAATCTAGCAGAGTAAGTGAATTTGGTATTCTAAATAAAGAATGGAAAAGGCAATAATAATAATCCGACTCTCGGAACAAGCTTTATTATTTCGATTCTTCACACTGTGTCTTCACAAGGCGCGTATCCAGGATTTTTGTGAGGGGAGGGTTTCGAGCTGAACTTAATCCCGCCGAGTCTCCAAAAGTTGATGAGCGGGGGGTGGGGGATTTTTTTTGCAGCGCTGCAAAAATTTTTGCGTCATACATTATTGGGAAGGGGTACCGTTCGTCTCTGGGGAGACAAGCAAAAAAAAAACCCGAAAAACAAAACAAAAACGAAACAAAAAGGGAAATAAATTTCAAAAGGGAGAGTTTTTTTTCAAAACAAAGGGGAGGATGTTAACCCCCAAAACACAAAAGGGGGGGGGGGGGGTAAACCCCCTAACCCCCCCCCCCCCCCCCCTGCATACGCGCCTGGTTTTCACACACCTAATGCCTTGACTGATTTGGTCAGAAACACGTTATAGATCGCGTCTTCGACGTCAGTGATGGCGAAGCGCCGGTCGTTGATCGAGTGACAGAGGATCATGACGTCGATATCCTTGCCGGCCTTTTTAAAGGAGAAGCTGTCGATGTTGTTATAAGGCAGCTCGAAGTAACGCACGTCCTCTATACTATCCCTAACAAATCGACGTCGTATTTCATCCACCAGCCCCTGTACGCTGGATAGCTTTGCAGACGTACACACCGAGACAATTGGCTTGCGGGAACTCTGCACATAATGGTGTGTGTGGGGGGCGGAGAGAGAGGGAGAGAGAGAGAGAGAGAGAGAGAGAGAGAGAGAGAGAGATGGATTAAACAGAAAATACGCATTGGGAGTAGAATAAGCCATTTATTGAGGGTCATAACAGAGTATCATTCAAAATAGCGCAAGGGATCGAGGCCATATAGCGCATCATTTGCCATGCGCTCATGTCACATCTTCCCGTAAACACGCTGGCACCCCACTGCGACGTGAAATCTACTAGGTTTTTTAAATAACTGTTGACGCTTTTGAAAAATCATTAAAAAATCAGTTTCAACTCACATCAGGATGAAATTGACTCATCATCAGGTCAAGGGATGTACACTTATTTCAGAGACAGGTTCTCACAACTTCTTTTCTGCCAGAAGCACTATGCATTATTAATGACACTGTGATGGCAGTTGCTAGTGGATTAACATGTGTGATACAGTATTGTTATTGTTGTGTTCTGAATTAATTATCTCACACACACAAATGGTGAGGTCCAAATTTGTCCAAAAGTAAAAATCTCATCAAACATGCCAAGGATTACTACATGAAAAGTAATCAATGAAATATTTTTTTTCAAAACCTGTCTCCAAAAAAATTGACATCCTTTGACTTAATGACTTGTCAATTTCATCTTGACTTGATTTGAAACTTATTTGATACTATTTTTCAAAAGTGTCAAAAGTTTTTTTTAATACCTAGTATAAAAGCGTGAGGTATCTGAGAATGTTTTTGTGACGCAACAATAGAAACTGTTCAGTACGGATGAGATTATCCGTCATGAGCTGTGTTGGGTGCCAAACTTCGGTGCTTGTTTTCTGCATTCACATAACAATCGCAGCGGGTCGACATGCTCACGAGAGTAGTGTATTGTTGACGCAGTGCAGTCGCCATTGCAGGGCAAAGCGAACCACCTACAGTGACTGGACGCATTGAAACCACCCAAAGCATAGAAGGAGCACACTGCAGGGATTTTCCCTTTGACAATGTAGTCAGAGCGCAATGGGAGCGACTGTGAGACCACACGGAAGATTGAACTGGGGACAGACAGGGTTGTGTCATGGTCACAACCGACTGTGCGTTTTTTCGTACGTGCGTGTCCGCACCTTGCGTGCCAACTAACTTCTGTGATATCTTGCGAGCGTCCTCCTGCGTGCTTGCATGCCTGAATATACGCGCGCACCTCCAAGGTTGCGTCCGACGCAAGGATTTTCTGCGAAACCCGGTGCAAACCATGCACGCAGATAGGTGCATGGCCGGCTCTAACCAGGGCATTACTCTGCGTCGAGATTGCGCTGTAGGCCTATGTAAGGGTTAAGCTCCTTGGTCATAGGTTTCAAATTAAAATCGGCGAGGTCACTTTGCTTTGATGAAACGATTGGGACCGAACAGGGCCAAAAACACTGGGTCTGCGGAAGCTTTCCCTGTGTGAACATGGTGAACTGAGCAGGTAAAAATGAAGGGTAGATCATTGTTGGAAGCATTGTATGAGAGATTTAGCGCTCCATTATACAAAGTTTCATTTACACACGATAGAACCCCAAAGCACGTACAACACGCAAGTCGAATATAACTCGTGAAGAAAAGTTTGACGATCAAAGTTCAAAATTCACATCTATCTATATTTAACAAAACATTTTGTTCAAATACATTAGTGAGATACCACAAGAAAATACATTTTAAATATGTGACCTAAAGTCATCTTGACTTCATCTGGATAACCTTTAACATTTGGCGCGCCGTGGTTTTTTTTTCCCGCAAGAACTAATTTTGTTCTACCATGCACAAACCATTCATACTTAATTTCCCCTCGACATTTTCGATATAATTTTGCCATAGGCTTTTCATGTATTTTAGTTGTCATTATCGTATTTATTAGATTAGGAGAGGGTGTGGCCATGTTTTAATTAAGCCATGGAACGTCGTCTACGACACCCCAAGAAATCACCTCCACACGGAATTCAAACACAAAGTACGCACTCACCCATGTCGAGGTTCAGAAAATAATGCAGTTCATAGGTTGCTATAATGCGTTCCGCTCGCAGCTCAATGTACAGCATGATAATCCGGAGTCATTTGAACGTTGAGGAGATCAGCATTTTGGTCACTGAAAGGGAAACTCTATTTTTCCACACTCTAGACTAGAAATTTTCTTTGAAAGAGAGACAAGTAAATGATGCTAGCCCTATACTATTTTCCCACCGAACAGCACCGGGAGACTACATTGTCACGATCCTGATCGTTTCATGCATGCCTGTTAGTAGTCCAATGAGAGAACTGCACCCGAGTCGCATCATAGTTAGTCACATTATGTTGCCAATGATACCATTCACGCACTTATACCAGAAGACACATACTAGTGCCACTACGTGCAGGCTGAACAGATCGGCGGGGAATCCCACCAATCAATCGGCGCATGTGCCACGAACTTTAACTTATGATTGAGCTTCATGAATGCTCTCCAACTGAACTCCAAATACATATCGGGGGTGAAGGATAGGGGGGCGGGGGGGGGGGGCGAGGCCTTGATTTCAGCATGGACTGTTACAGTGATCGTTTTAAATATTATGATAATCGATATAAACGATAGCAATCGATATAAATTAAGTTTGTTTCGATCACTGATATAGATCAAAATTATTCTAGCGCCATATCTAGGGGCTGCTGATTTGTGCTACGAAGGAATGGCACCACATTTGATTTTCACCATATGAAAACTGGTTATCTGAAGACATCCTTCACCATTATGTACATTCTACGCTCATAAGAAGGCAGAAAGGAGGTATGTAAAGACATGCACGCTGTCATTGAAGTTATAAATGCTGTATGGGTGAAATTATTCATGATTTAATATGTTTGATAAGCACGCCAGTCTGCGTGTACATTACACAGTTATGATACTACGTCAATGCATGTATGTAGCGAAGATAACGTTGGTACACACATCATTGGTCATTATGTAATGTCAAATACGACACACGAGTGAAATGCATGCATGAGATGTTAAATGATTTACCTCCTTTGAGTTGGTGGACAAAGACGTGTCACTTGATTGTGTTTCTTGAGAAAGTTAATACACATTTGGAACTGTTAATGCTTCATGAATAATCCAAGTTTAGGTTATAAGATGCATGAGGTAATTAATGAAAGGAATCAAGATGTAAACATATTACATGTATAAGGAAACAAAGTCAAGGTGTTATTCAGAAGTCTGATATTATATCCATGGTTAAACTGTTTTACACATGCATTGTTGATATGTGTCATTATGAAAGAGTTAACACAGATTAATTGTATCATGTTAAGTGCACATTAGTCATGAGTCACTTGATTTCTGAATGTATAAGTTATCATGAGTAGTTGATTTATGATCTGTTCATTTATATCTCCTATGTACAGTTTTTACGGAGCAATTGGAGCGAAATTGGAACAATAAAACCAACGACCAATTCAAACTTAACGACGCTTCAGCTACATGGACCCTACCACGAAGGGTCCATGGTCTGTGCAAGCAAAACTCATATACAGGCCTAGACAGATTGCATAAGTTTTAAATAGAACGAAACTATGACGTCATTCTGCAAAACGTACTGTACCTGGTCACCATGGCTCGCAACATCTATACCATTGTAAGTACGAGGAGCCATTGCCATAAGTCCCGCTATAGGTTGCTCTGGGAATTGATATGTTCCTTAGTATAGAGATCGTTGAGAGCCTCTGGCGGAGTGCTGGGTAGCAGGCCTTCTTCAATCTCCGATCGTGTCGATGCTGTTCCGTTGGCAGAGGCTTGGGAACTACACATTACGATAGGCATACACAGGCTGCAGTCATGGTAGTGTCGGAGCTGTGCGCGCGCACTAAAAGAGCGTTTGGGGATTCCCCGGTTTCACCAGTTGAGTCGCACCAATTACGCTTCATACATTCTCGGTATCACTGCGAGGTATTTCTACTAGGTGTTAATTTTTTTTGTTGACACTTTTAAAATATAATTGAAAATAAGTTCTAACTCGAATCAAGCTGAAATTGACACAACATAAAATCAAGGGATGTCATTTTTTTAGAAGCAGGTTTTATGACACATCATTATTTACTTTTCTGGTAATTATCCTGTTAATATTTAATGAGATTTTCACATTTGGACAAATTTGGATCTGAAAAAGTATGTGTATCAAATGATTAATTCAGCGCGCAAAAACGGCATTTGTGTATCACACATGTCAACCCACAACTTCCTTTCTGCCAGAAGCATCATGCATGATTATTAATGACACTGTCATGGCAGTTACTAGCGGACAGATAGGTGCGATACATAAATCTGATACACACAAATTTGTGGCCCAAATTTGTCCAAAGTTATGCCATAAGTTGTTTATTTGCGACACAGAATTCTTTTCCAAACAGCTAAACATGTGCAATCCATTTAAAGTCTCCATTTATAATATCCAACATATCATAACCAGGAAAAGTGCAATTTCCAGCCTGCGTAGTTGTAGCGGTATTCCAATGTAAGTTGTTTATTTATAAGGCAGTATTCTTTTTCAAAACAGCTAAACACGTGCAATCTGCTTAAAGTATCCATTCATAATATCCAACATATCATAACCAGGAAAAGTGCAATTTCCAGCCTGCGTAGTTGTAGCGGTATTCCAATAAAACAAGATTCAGTAATACAGGTGTATCTGGTAAAGTATAAATGATTTGTGCATATAAGCCAAATAATGTACTCGTATCAGATATATGTTCCACATATTATATATCGAAGCACTGATGTTCTGATGGTAACATAATATGCCCGTCCAAGACGGCAAAAATTAACCTTTTCAAGAGGAAATTACGAACTTGTGTTCTGGTGCAGCACTTCATTATACCAAGAAATTGCACAATAAGGGCATTTTAGGCCTTGCAACAGAGGGAACTGCTACTTACCAGGGTGGAACATGTCTATGAGAAGATTTACCCACCATTTAAAAACGAAAGTTTTAAATGTTGAGCTGGAAAATAGATTGGCATTTTGTATCTTTTAGTAAAATGGCAAGTTAAATCTATACGTCTAGTGAGCGAGCAAATAAAGCGAGCCGTCAATACGGACAGAAACTTTTTTTCTTCATATTCTGTTAATATACATGACATAAGGCCATATGGCAAGCCGTTTTATCATTTATTCCTATTTCTTGATATCACGAATTTGAATTCTTGATATCAAGAATTCGACTTCTTGATATCAAGAATTTAATTTCTTGATATCAAGAATTCGATTTCTTGATATCAAGAATTGCCATTGCTTAACTACACAAAACCATTTCTTGATATCAACAATTCGAATTCTTGATATCAAGAAGTCGAATTCTTGATATCACGAATTCGATTTCTTGATATCAAGAATTCATTTTCTGATATCAAGAATTCGAATTCTTGATATCAAGAAATAGTTTTGTGTAGCTACGCAATAGCAATTCTTGATATCAAGAAATTGAATTCTTGATATCAAGAAATCAAATTCTTGATATCAAGATTTCGATTTCTTGATATCAGAAATTCCATTTCTTGATATCAAGAATTCATTTCTTGATATCAAGAATTCATTTCTTGATATCAAGAATTGTTAAGTGATTTATTTCGAGCGCAAAATCATTGCAAGAACACATTTGGATATTGAACTCAAAAGTTGCGCAGAATTAAAATTCATAGTTGATTTCCAGCGAAAAAGTAATGCAGTATTTGTTTTCTGATTTCGAACTTAAAAGTTGCGCACGCATTCGATTTCTTGATATCAAGAATTCGGCTCGTTTTGTATTTCTGCTTAAAAGTTAAGCAGAAATTCATTGATTGGCTGATTTCCAACTCAAAAGTTGCGCAGAATTAAAATTCATAGTTGATTTCCAGTGCAAAAGTAATGCAGTATTTGTTTTCTGATTTCGAACTTAAAAGTTGCGCACGAATTCGATTTCTTGATATCAAGAATTCGGCTTGTGTTGTATTTCTGCTTAAAAGTTAAGCAGAAATTCATTGATTCGCTGAGAGCTTATGTCCCACACACACACACACACACAAGGCATACTTTACACAGATAAGCATGTTACACATAGCTTATATACACATACACCTTCAGACTCGCCGGAAAAATCGGGGAAAAATGTATCAGAAACTGTCTCTTTTTACAAAAAAATAGTTCAGCCCGCTAATTTCAACCATATTCAAATGGGAACTTCATATGTCTAGCTAAAAATATACATTTGTGGGGTGATTCGTGTTTAATCGGGTCAAGATCACATTTTTTCGCCACCTCAATCTCCCAGTACGCAGTCCCATATGCACGTTTTCATGTAATGTACTGCGAGTTCTTTGGTGCTTTGTGTATGCTGTGAAGTGTACGTGAATAGTGCGAGCATATATGGACAGATTAATCGATATATACGTGAGTGTGTGTGAGAAATGGAGAGGGAGGGAGAGAGAAATAGGGATGAGGAGAAAAAGAGGGGGGAGAAAAAAAGATGAGGAGAAAGAAGGTGAAAACATTTGAGAAGTCTTGTACTGTACCCTAATCTACGCCAAATTGACTTGTGTCCCCATTTTTGGACTTCATTTTTCTACACTTTTGGATCTCACACACCCATGATTGTCGCATTATCTTTTTACCTCCCCTATTTTCTCTCTCCCCTCCTCTCCTTATGCCAACCATCTCTCTCCCCTCTCCTTCTAATTGTCCATATTTCTCTTCATCACCACATTTCTCTCTCACAAGCCTGGAGTAATCACAATTTGGGCTTCCATTAACACTAAGCAGTTCAATAAAAGTTTGGGAAGAAACCACCCAGTAGTTAGGATATGAGAGCCTGCTCCATCCTGTAAATTAATAACAAGGCATTAGCAATATTGTGTCTCGCCCACTTGCGAAAATAACCAGAAATATCGCGATATCCGTTGCTACGCAAAAGAAAACTGAAACAAACAAATAAGCAACTTTAAACAGACAACATCAAAATCAGGTGCAAAATAGTGACTTTGAATAAATTTGCATAAATGTGCATGAGTAATGTTTGCCTAAATCTACATCAGTAATGCTCACACATGCTCACACAATTCTGTGCACAAGCCTTCACCAAGAGTCTTGCAAGTAAACTTTAATGTATGACCTCAAATGACCTTTGACCTTATCCTGTGACCTCCAACGGTACCATAACATGTAGGTACCCCCAGTGCATCTATGACCCAAGTTAGGTTGTAATCCAAGCAACCTATGTGAAGTTATTTGTCAAAAGAGAGTCTTGCAGGTAAACTTTAACGTACGACCTCAAATGACCTTTGACCTTATCCTGTGACCTCCAACAGCACCATAACATGTAGGTACCCCCAGTGCATCTATGACCCAAGTTAGGTTGTAATCCAAGCAACCCATGTGAAGTTATTTGTCAAAAGAGAGTCTTGCAGGTAAACTTTAACATATGACCTCAAATGACCTTTGACCTTATCCTGTGACCTCCAACGCCACCATAACATGAAGGTACCCCCAGTGCATCTATGACCCAAGTTAGATTGTAATCCAAGCAACCTATGTGAAGTTATTTGTCAAAAGAGAGTCTTGCAGGTAAACTTTAACGTATGACCTCAAATGACCTTTGACCTTATCCTGTGACCTCCAACGGCACCATAACATGTAGGTACCCCCAGTGCATCTATGACCCAAGTTAGGTTGTAATCCAAGCAACCTATGTGAAGTAATTTGTCAAAAGAGAGTCTTGCAGGTAAACTTTAACGTATGACCTCAAATGACCTTTGACCTTATCCTGTGACCTCCAACGCCACCATAACATGAAGGTACCCCCAGTGCATCTATGACCTAAGTTAGGTTGTAATCCAAGCAACCCATGTGAAGTTATGGATCATAAGAGAGTCTTGCAGGTAAACTTTAACATTTGTGACGGACGACGGACGACGGACGGACGACGGACGACGGACGGACGACGGACGGACGCCATTTGGATCCCTTAGTCTCGCCTTCACCTCCGGTGGGCGAGACAAAAAGAACATTATCTACTGCTAAGTATAGATGATATAGTAATCGCAACCCGAGTTTCTCATTCTTTCTAATTATATTCAGTAGCTTGCTGAAGGTATAATTCAGCTAGATTCATAGAATTGAGCATGCTATTCTTACTACTGACTAAATTCTTCCACCAATAACTAGCTGAATAGATATTGTACATGCTATTTATGTGCTATGTGGAAAAAATGTAAAACATGAAATATATAATACAAAATCATCACCAGTCACGTCAACAATACCAAATTACATGTACAAAATGGGTATAAAAGAAAGGAAGAACAAATTCAAGTTCAGCAAATGATTCAAAAGTTCTTTACACAGCTGTTTAATTTGTCCCACAATTACATAGTCTGTGGTCAGTGGTCGTGGTTCACATGTTAGATTAAGAGCTAAAAATGAGTTTGGAAGCTATTTTGTGCAATAGACTCCAGATAAAAGGCTACCGAAGATAATACAATTGGATTAGTCGTACGACTCTGTGACTGGCTAAATCACTTGACCCACCCATAGGAAAATTCTTGGCCAACTGAGTACTTGTATGCGCCAAGTCTGCGGCAGAGAATACAGTCTGCAACAAGTATTCCACAAGCTCTAATTAACATGCGGCAAGAGTGCAGAAAAAAAATTTCTGGTGCATACTCCTGCATACTCTTTGCAGCATACTATTAGTCTGCAGCAGGTCTGTTGCAAGTCTGCGGCAGACATGCTGCATACTTTTTATTTTCCTAAGTTAATGTAATATTACAGACTGTCATAAAGATCTGCAATATAATGGCAATGTGCATGATACACATCAGTATTTGTGTGTGTGAACTCAACAAGAGTCATGTAATTTCAAATTTGTTTTCCAAAACAAATTACAGTGTAACTGCATAAAATAAGTAATTAAAAGCTAACATCTTTACCGGTTTGTTACAAAATAATGATCTAAATTACCAGGATGCCTTAGAAAGAAGGGGATCCTGGTTCTCAGTCAATAATCTCAGAAATGACCAAATGCATTCTACCTTCAATACATTACATATCGTGCCATGCCAAATACCTTGCCAAAGGAAGTGTTAGTACACTGTACATTGTACCATGTCAAAATGTCCACAGGTAGAACAGACACCTAAGTGACTTGAGTGAAAACAAATTTATGTATACTTTCACAATACACAGTAGCTTTAGTTTCAAATTCAAACCACCTCTATATTCAACATCAAAACAGTTTTATAGTACATTTCAGTACTTCTTTATAGGCATCTCCCGATGAGATGAGTGTCAACCAAACTTATATAAAATCTGAATATAAATAATGTTATACGTTTCCTCATTTACTGTATCGTCAACAGCCTGCTGCCATCCAGCTCATATTGTGTCTTGTAACTCCTGTCTGTAATGTGTTAACTTAACTAGCATCATCAATGTACATAACATACGACCCACAGTCACATGATGTCAAAGTTACCTTCAGAATTTACAATTTCAACTGTAAAAGTGGAAATTTTTGAGCAGTTTTGTTTTTCTCACTAAGCCAAGGTGACACAATCGTACATCTTTAAATTGTGTGAACTGTGAGGATAACAATATTCCTGTGAAATACATTTAGCATGGTTTTCTCTTCCCACACTGCAAACTATTCCATGTTACAGTATGTAATACAATGCATTAAACTAGTTAACTTATGAATAAATCATTCAACTGCTAGCAATTTTTTTTTTTATCTTATGCCATGTCTAGATGGATGACTAGATGGCAATTAAATGCCTGAGGTAACTTTTCACAAGTGTAACCTCTGCCCGACAGAAAGCTTTGTGTAAATGTTATACTGTTTGGCCTAATAATTTACCAAATTATCCATCTCCGTCACAAAAACATTTACATGTATTTTAATGCAATGTGATGATAACAACAACAATAATAAAGGACATTTATATTGCACAGTTATTTACAACAACGTATACTCTGATCAGTCAATGACACAGTATAATATCCATATTGTAATAAACAAATTAGACAATGGAGTTAATTTGCACCACTTCGCGAATAAGTTTTGAACCGGGCCTTACACTAGTTTACTGTAACCGACCGTCTTACAACACAGTATAAGGACATCATAGATTTTATGCTCTATCACCGAGGATGACTTGATTTCCTAAAGGATGCTTTACTAATGCGTAATCTTGAGAATTTCTAGAGGCCGTATTATATGCCCGAGTTCAGATGATGAATTTAATTCTAAAAGCTCTTTTCGATCCAAAACAGATACTTTTGGAATCTGTACCCACGGACAATGCTAAACAATACAAAAGAACCCAATTTCATTCCTAAAAAAAAATACAGATTGGGCAAATTTACCAAGTGCCTTGCTTTTTTTCCAAGACAACATTGCGTTATGAAGACAAGCCCTTGATTCAAAATCACAATGGAAACCACTGTTTAGTAGAAAACAAAATGTATGATCAATAACAGACCCTTCACAATTCTTTGATAGGGTCTTAAGAAGACAATGGTACCAGAACAGGCTGGAGGTTGACCAAGGCAGCACATACTATGAGTGCTGCTTCTATCAGATCAATCATGGTCAGTGGAATCGGACCCTGTAGTATTTGGAACTCTTTAAGTCGACCTATTGCCCGTTCTACATGAATTCTAGCATTTGCTACAGTTTTTGTCTTTTCATTTTCAGTCTCTGTAAACTGGGATGTACGTCTAGCAGTTCTGCGCTGAAATGGTGGGATGACAAGAAGCACCTGTTTTTGTAAGAACAGCTCCTGAATGTTAAATCCTCTATCAGCCATGCAAATATCACCAGGCTTAAATTTGTCAACAATGTTTGTCATTTTGACAAGTTTTTTGTTCGATGTATTACCTCCAGTAGGTGGCGAGATGTATGATATAATGCCACTCGGAGCTATGCCAACAAGGCATTTTAGGGTGGGTCGTGACTTGTACTGGCTATACGTCTGGCTACTTGATGCTGCCAGGGAAGGCCTGTCAATTTGTATTTCTGTGCAGTCTATTATGCACCGAACAATATGCTTGTACTTGTGAAAGCATGCAGGGTAGTACTTCATGGTTTCCTCTTTACTTGGCCAGTAGATGAATGATGCCAGTTCCTTTGACAAGAAAGGGATCCAAGTTGAAATCACCTGGGAAACTGTGCTTTGTCGAACCCCAAATCGAAAGGCAATGTCCTCCTCACAAAGATTAAGCCGCAATTTCATGAGGGTCATGAAAAGTTCATCCTCCAGCAACTGTGATCATTTTGCTCCGGGCTTTGTGACATTTTTTTTTTTGCCAAGTCTTATCTTCCATTGAAGTTTTACCTTTGAAATAGTGAAGATGCTGTGCCTCAGGGTTAATTTGTGCGAATAACCATTTGAACAGGTTATAACTTGGTAGACCTGTATACAGTTTTACAAGTTCATCAGAATGTGCGACGTCTGACACTGTGAGCTTACAAGCAGGAACTTTAGTCTCAAGTTTTTCAACTTTGTCCTTTAAAAGTGACAACTGGTTCTTAAGATCATCACAGTTGGCATTTAGTTGGTCCACCGTCTCTTCCAGATGCCCAACCCACTCCTCACTGAATGCTCTTTTTTTAACTGAAGGTTGACAGTATGCATGATCACAGTTTGTTACATCTTCAAAGTCAGATGGGTCAATCTGCATGCCAGCAGTTTTACGTTTTGCTGTCCTCTTTAGTTTTGCTTCCAGAGTTGCTGGACGATCTGATGGCGGTCCTCTGATCTTATAATCTACGTTGCTATCAGCATATCCCTTCAAATAAAGGGTGGGGTGGGGATCGATGGGGAATGGCTGGCCATGTGCGAAGTGGTTGCTGCACACTTTTGTGGCTGTTGTCACTTTGAAGCCCTCTCTGTTCAAAAGACGTGTCCATGTTGAACAATTTTGTTTCTTGCAGGAATGGAACTTTATTTGCTGGACGTGCTCTTGGATGATGTACCTAGAGAACAAAACGAGGGAGAAAGAAACTTCATAACAGCTCTTAAATTAAATTTGCTGTGGTTCTCATCTCACAAAAGTTAAATCTTGACAGGCTGACACAGTATTTTGACAGTCGACTTGAGCACTCACTTTCTTAATCTTATGATATGGGAATGAAAACCATCAATGGAGTTTATTTTGTGTGAGTTTATAGTAAAAATAAACCTTATAAGTTGTAAGGTGCCAAATCCACTTAAAGTTCACTAGCTACATTATATTTACCCCGGTCACTGGATACACAAAATCTCTCAAGCACATACATGTGCACTCATCCTACACATGGGTCGACATTAGCAATGTGAATTAAATGTCTAGCTGAAGGACATGAGTGCCAGGCAAAAGAATCAAACCCAAGCATCCTTGCTTCCATGTTAAGCATTGAAATCGCTGCATGACTGGTCCACTACACCACATTACATATAGTAAGCAAATTATCAACGTTGGTGAGGGTGATGGGACGAACTATCACTTCCGAGGCGATCTGGATGTAGCTATCTTTCTGAAGCGAGTTTAGGAAAGATGGCGTATACATTCAGATCGCCGAGGACGTGATAGCTTGTCTCATTGCCTGAAACCATACGTTGATTATTTGCTTTATATTCCACATCTGAAACCAACTATCTATACCAAAAATGACAATTTGACATACAAAAGTAATGTTTACTTCTCTACCTAATCCCGAGCCTCTGCCATGGGGAACACGTGTAGAGGACACGCGTTAGGATGCGTTAGTAGGAGCTACTGTTATTCAATTGATAGTCCGAGTGTAACGCATTTTTCATTTCGCGCGTACTCAAAATATTGATCACGCAGTACCATAAAGTACTATCACCTTGATGGGCAAAACGAAGTGTAAAGAATTCATTTGACCAGACTTGAAGTTTGAAATGAGACATTGTTACCATGTGGCACAAAAAAAATCTTTCCAAGGCATTTTTATATCGCATTAAGCCATTATCAGCACCAAATAAGTACAGTAGAAACTCAGTATAACAACAACATTGCACTGGATATAGTTTCAGTGGTCCCAAGCAGCTGGTTGTAATGCATTACCCCTGCAATTAATTGAACAAAAAGAGTTGCCTTTTATCCTTACCTTCCAGGGTATCTCCTGTCATTAGCACATCCAAACACTGCATAATGGTCACCACCGGGCATGCTGAAAACTGAGAAAAAAAAATGGAGGTAATATAGTGTTGCATTCAATTTGAATACAGTGTACAAAAAAATCATATTCATCGCTCATAAAATGTGTGTAATTTCAATCACAAGTACTGACTGGTGCACTCTAGTCAAGGAGTGACATATCTCCAGAGTCCAGGGGCGCGTTTCTCGAGCTCTAACTCCAATAGTTAGCACTTAGGTAATTCTCTAACCTATACTAACCTCGGCTCTACATGCTGGAACTGCTCGGACCCTGTCATATCTTTTGTTCTAGATCGGACGATCCTTGTGAGAACAATAGTGACTTATGGAAAGCTGAGTTGCGTAATTAGGACTGTGCAAAGTGTATAAATTTGCATTACGCGTCCTACATGTATGATAACATTTCTGCTGCATTTTGTCAGAATTCGCTAAGCATAAAATCAGCTATGGCGGGGAAAGGGGTTTGCTTGTTTAACATCACTCCATTGAAGGTAAGATTCATGAAAAAGATTAACAAATATTTTAAAATGTTGAGTATCGTTCCAGCATTCCGTAGATCAGAGGGCTAGTCTAAGCAATCCAACATTTTTAACACTGTTTAATGTTGAAAATTCACTCGTGTTCGGTTATGTATTTTTGAATGATTAAGTCTCTACGAGGGATTGAGATTTTTGCATCAGTTGTGAATATCAACACATGCATGTGCCAGCCCCTTTCTTCAATATTTAGAAATTGATTTTAAGAATTGGCAAGTTTGCGTAGACTATCATTTACATGGTATCTTTCAACACAAATATGACCCGGCAAAATGGAAAGCATTAAAGAAAATCGATGCATTAATTTAACAGAAGAAAATGAGAGATTGATAGCACACCAATCTTCATGAAAATGATGCGTTATACATCAAGCCATAGACTAATCAATGTTTTAAACAATACTTTGCCCCATATTTAAAAAAAAAATCATAATTATTTCAACCTGATATTTTATCAATCATGTCAATTATTGCGGAGTTTCGTGAGAAAGGCTATCAATTTGTCTGTAAATTCCGAACCGGTATCGATACATGAGATGTCACTGATATCCGACTTAGCATTCTCTTCGAGAATCGGTTTAGCATCATTTATTTAGCGCTAATGTGAGTTCTAAATCAGATGTCGCTGGAATTCTAATGCAGAAACAACAGGCCCCAGCCCAGGGAGTTCAGCTCCGCCGTCGATGTATACTGCATACGGAGCCGTCTGCACGCATGTCACTATACCGACGGCGAAGCTTCGGCACTGAACTATACCACTACGTAGTGGTATAGTTCAGTGAGTTTCGGCCCTGGAGCTATAATCCGTCGTACTGACACTGTCACTGCACTGTCTAGTGTCGAAGTGTCTGCAGTTTGACACGAACACTTACATTATAGTTGGTCGAATCTCATGAGTCATGGGCTTCTGTGAGGCTAACTACGATTACGAACGCTTTTTTCAGTGGCCTAAAGTTAATGCAATCAAAACCACGGTAATGACTAATTTATTAGAAGTTGAAGTTACGGTTAAATAAAAATAGGCAACATGCTAACACAGGTATGAATATATGGGACGATTAAAAAACTCGGCGTTTTAATACGGCTCATCACCTCATTGCCACACAGAAAACAGGTATGAGCAATCTATTTTTAAAAGTTCTCCTTGCCTCCATTAAAAATACTTACATTTGGCAATCACATCAAAGAATCTGGAGACTGGAAACTGTTCTGTTCCAAGTAAATAACTTTATTTACAAGTCCCGACTGTCGCCCGGCACTGTCGATCTTACATGATGAATCATTGCATTGGTGCACCGCACGGTACGGCGTTACTGCGACCAGTCCGCTCACGCAGTGAGCGGACCGCTGCGCGGGAGCAGTCCCGGGGCTAGGTACGGCGCAGCTCAGCTAGCGCGCGAGCTTCATAGTAATCGATCAAGTATGCCTTGTGTGTGTGTGTGTGTGTGTGTGTGTGTATGGGACATCAGCTCTCAGCCAATCAATGAATTTCTGCTTAACTTTTAAGCAGAAATACAAAACAAGCCGAATTCTTGATATCAAGAAATCGAATTCGTGGGCAACTTTTAAGTTCGAAATCAGAAAACAAATACCGCATTACTTTTGCGCTGGAAATCAACTATGAATTTTAATTCTGCGCAACTTTTGAGCTGGAAATCAGCCAATCAATTAATTTCTGCTTAACTTTTAAGCAGAAATACAAAACAAGCCGAATTCTTGATATCAAGAAATCGAATTCGTGCGCAACTTTTAAGTTGGAAACAGAAAACAAATACTGCATTACTTTTGCGCTGGAAATCAACTATGAATTTTAATTCTGCGCAACTTTTGAGCTGGAAATAAGTTGAACATTTGTGCAATACTTTTGTGCTTGATATCCAAGTATTTTTTTGCATTAGTCTTGCGCTCGAAATTAAGAGATATCAATAATTCATTTCTTGATATCAAGAAGTCGAATTCTTGATATCAAGAATTCATTTCTTGATATCAAGAATTCGAATTCTTGATATCAAGAAATGGTTTTGTGTAGTTAAGCAATGGCAATTCTTGATATCAAGAAATCGAATTCTTGATATCAAAAAGTCGAATTCTTAATATCAAGAAATCGAATTCGTGATATCAGGAAATAGGAATAAATGATAAAACGGCTTGCCATAAGGCCACGACAAAATGTCTCTTGTGCTGACAAACGTCACACAAAGCCGCTAGTATTGATGGAGCAGTTGCCCCTCTGGCCCCTGCTGATAATCTTATTTTAGACCCCACAATAAAAGTGAGTCAAGACGTATTTGTTAGATAGAAATCCCGGCCCTCCCACTCAGTGTTATGGTACGCCTATGCTCGTTCCATCCCTTTGAAAGCACCCCCCCCCCCCCCCCCTATCTCCGGTCTGCCAAAATTTCTGAACCCCCCTTTCGCGGGCTTTTCCTGCCTTGAGGACCTCCCCTAAATCCGGTACACTTCTCAATGTACCCCCTATCGCAGGTGAGCTTTCATTTCAACCCCCTATCTGAGGACAGACAACCCCCTCCCCCTTCATATCAGGTAAGTTGTCATTCCCTGATGTCATGGTGGAGGAAAAAACAATAGGAATGTGCTTTCAAAAGTAGCAGGAATTTCATGAATTTGATCCCGGGAGTTAATTTGATTTGATTTGATTTTTTCTATGATATTCAAGATATTTTATAATCCCCCCCCCCTTTTTTTTTTTTTTTAGATTTCTCAGGAGCCCAAAGAGAGAGGGGGAAAAGAAAAAGAAAAACCTCTTTTCAAGAAATCCCCGGGTGAAAAGTCAAGTACACCCCCTCCCCTCTTTTTTTTTTTTTACAATTCGCGGACCGGCCGACTTGTCCCTGGAAAAAGTACCCCTTCACCGGACATTTTGGAAACACGCATGCGGTCCCTCCGACCCCGTAGTGGGGAGGGTGGGATAGAATTGTGATGTGATACGATATGAAAGCAAAATGTCGAAAAAGTAGCCCCCTCCTTGTTATTCTACTTCCCCTGCTTCTTTTTTCTTTTTTCAGTCTGTACTTAAATAATCATTACTATCATTTCTTAATCTTTACACACTGTTCTATTCCTTCATTTTTTTTTAAACATGCAGACTATATACTACACAATTACACAACGTACTATGGAAAATCCAAGATCGTGGATACTTTCTGATCAAATAAAGCAAGTAAACAATCTTATTTTGAAGTTCTATACAGATGGGCAGTATCTATGAACAAATCCATGAAACAAGATATAATAAGTAAACAAATCGATGATATGAGGCCATTTATAACGAGGTTCTCTGTAGCAGAACGAAATATATACAACATCATTTGAAAACAAAGTCATGATCATAGTGATCATGGTGATGTAGATTAACGACTGACTGCATGTGCTTAGGAAGCTATATGTGCAACCACATAAGAATTATCGTATACATAATCAGAATTATCAACATTTTGCAAATTGAAATTATTATCCATTATACACAATTAACATCAACCAGTCGTACTCACATCCATAAACCATGAGTCCGCAACTGTTTAGCAGACCTGGCCCACGTTGTATAACAGGTTTTCAGTTATTATTATGTACCGTTAATGGTAACTGCCATGGCAACAGCCAATGAGCTCTTATTATTGTACAGGTTGCCATGGTAGTTACTATTGATGGTCAGGTACAATCATTGAAAACCTATATGGAACGTGGCCATGGAAAGGTAACTCTGGCAGTCCAGTAGAAATTGTGAGGCATATTCTAAAGATACCCAAGTAAACACTAACTGCATTTCTTAGTGGCGGGTGTGTCTCCACATGAAAAAATAAACATGTGACACTTATAGTGATGATAGCTCAAAAGGAAAACTCGAATCAAGCTAAAAGTAAGATATATAACATTAGTTCCTAAGCATTTAAGCACAAGATATACGATTGTACACATGTATAAGACGAGCACGCAACAATAAAAAAAAGTTTTAATAAATGAACTTAATCTATAAAGGAGAAATTAAAAGATGTTTTTAAAAAGGCTACAATATGTTCACATGGTAATTAGAATGTCTAATCTGAGAAAGATAATCCAATACGAAGGTATTTCCAAAATAGCTATCTTGATACATGTATCAAATTGTACATAATCGATTAGGAACTTGTTTTGTTTTTCGTATGATATCACGATTACTAAGTTACCTCTTAATTCTGTGTCCTGAATGGCTCTCTACTCAAGATAAGGAATATTTGATTTGATTTGATTTGATTTGATTTATTTTTTCATAATAATCTTTAACAAATATATACAACCGAATACAAGGAATTAACAAGGTACAAACAAATATATATCAGGACAGTTCATCTTGAGCTGGCAAACAAAATGAATTGTACAAATTATTATGGAGGGAAACCTAAAAAAGCATAGCTTGTAAAGTATAGGTTACCCTTAGGTGACGTAAAGGCCAATGGTACGGAAACTTAACATGATAATTTAAGTAAAAAAAATCAATTTCCTTCTTAAAAGCAACTACATGACTGTGGTTACATACTAAAAAAATAAACTACATTGTGGTCTGAGATTTCTACACCTGTCTACAAGATGATTTCATAAAATAGAAAACATAGCATGAGTGCGTTATAAGTTACAATAAGTAAACACCGACATGCAATGTTGATATGTAAGAGCAGTTATCTATATTAACTAATTAAATAATCCTTCAATTTGTTTTTAAATAAAATGAGTGTCAGGGACTGTATAATATTCAATGGCAAGGAATTCCAGAATAAGGGGCCGGTATAAACTAAATGTCCTTTCCATAAATTGAGTTTTTACCAGAGGTAGATGAAATGTTGTTGAGTGTATTGTAGGATACTGATGGAAACTGTAATTTCTTACAAAGTAGATACCTTTTCATGGAGTTTTTTTGTATGCAGTTTAAACATACGGGTTCCAGTGTGAAAATAAAATAAGTCACTTAACTTTTGTATGTTATTACATGTATTGCAAAGTGATATATTTGATGGAGATGATCTACTAGCATTACAGATAACCCTTATCGCTTTCTTTTGGATTATAAATAATTTATCATGGTATAGTTTCAAAGAATTGCCCCAAGCAAGTATACTATAAGTAAGATAAGGGAGAATTAAAGTAGAATACAGTACAAGCATTGTACTTGAAGGAAAAAACAGCCTTAATCTATACAAAATACCTACATTTCTTGATATCAATTTGCGTGACTTATATGAAATTTCCATGACAATTTGTCAATAATAATTAAATCAAGAAATTTAGAAAAATGGACAAGTTCCAAGGGGATATTGTCGAAATAAATATTGTCACGTAAAGAGGAGACGGTGTTGCTAAATAACATGTACTTGGTTTTATGTATATTTAACGAAAGTTTGTTTGACCGTAACCATTCACTTACAGAACAAAGTTCAGTGTTTATTATTTCAAGCAGTGATTTCGGGTCACGATGTGAACGAAAACTATTTGAATCATCAGCAAATAATATGAAAGACAATTTATCAGATGAATTTGGAAATACAGCAAATTCCTTGATGATTTGAATGGACTGGTTGTGACATGTATGATAAGATATTAATGCTCCCAAATTAATTTGTATTCGTTACAGGGTCAACGTTGCGCCGGTGATGCATTGCAAGTTAAGTCTTGATGCGTCTAGCTTGGTGTATTTTAGCACAAGTAATAAACTTAAAATCCATAGGGCAGTGGGAAGTATAAGTATGGTGAACTAAGGATGCATGTATGAGGCTGGCTGAGGGAGCGTCATACATCTTTGGCTTTAGCCGACACGGGAACAGACGCATCAGTCATGTTCTCAGTGGAGATGGTGGAATTTATGAGGATAGCTATTTATTGACTGCCGGGTTTGGCGTGGTGTCGTTATCGCTCGGTGAGGTTGCCGGAAGGGTCGTCGGCGGCAGCGCTGTGGTGATATTAGATGGTGAATTAGACAGCACCACGCCCAGAATGATTGCTAGGATGATGCAACAAGCGACGAATACCAAGCAGATGAAAGCGCGGACCGTATTTTTTTCGATGCCACTTCTACACTTCATGGGAGCTCTCCCTGCCTCAGTAAAGAATCGCCGCAATTCCTCCCAGTTCCGCTCCTGAAGAAGCTGGGCCTCCGCTCCTTCCAGGCTCCCAGTCATCATAACCAGCGAGGCGGACTGGAACGTAGAGGGCTGCGATCTCTTAAAGTGGCCCAGCTGGTTGTCGTACTGTTCGACGAGATTCATACTCGCCGGGAAATCGTGGGCGATGACACATATCTTCTCTTTACCTGTGAACGTAACAATGAAATCACTTAGACAGTGTCCCATCTATCCGGCAATGAGCCACCTGGGCCACGTTGCGTATAGGCTTTCAACTACTGTACCTTACTATTAATGGTAACTAGCATGGCAACATCAGGAAAGTGGCAAGCCCATTAGCTACAAACACGGTAGTCAACATTAACGGTCAGCAATTGTAAGCATATATGTGTAATAGGGTCCAGGACAAAACAACACTTGTAAAAGGCAATACAGTTCTATGTTAAATGAAGACCGACCCAGTTTGACTGTGCATTACGAAATATAGGAGTTGAAACCAAACGAAAACGGTACTGTCACAAGCATTATTCTTACAATAATCCGTTCGTTGACTGAGTATTAATATTACGTCAACACTCTGTCTAACAGTACTAAATCGCTTACCTTTGAATTTTATTAGGTTTGGTGTCAAATACCGTATTTCAACAATGCTGTGTTTTGGTATTGTCTCCTGTCCAAATGAAAAGAATCTAGCAGAGTAAGTGAATTTGGTATTCTAAATAAAGAATGGAAAAGGCAATAATAATAATCCGACTCTCGGAACAAGCTTTATTATTTCGATTCTTCACACTGTGTCTTCACAAGGCGCGTATCCAGGATTTTTGTGAGGGGAGGGTTTCGAGCTGAACTTAATCCCGCCGAGTCTCCAAAAGTTGATGCGCGGGAGGTGGGGGATTTTTTTTGCAGCGCTGCAAAAAATTTTGCGTCATACATTATTGGGAAGGGGTACCGTTCGTCTCTGGGGAGACAAGCAAAAAAAAACCCGAAAAACAAAACAAAAACGAAACAAAAAGGGAAATAAATTGCAAAAGGGAGAGTTTTTTTTTCAAAACAAAGGGGAGGATGTTAACCCCCAAAACACAAAAGGGGTGGGGGAGGTAAACCCCCTAACCCCCCCCCCCCCCCCCTGCATACGCGCCTGGTTTTCACATACCTAATGCCTTGACTGATTTGGTCAGAAACACGTTATAGATCGCGTCTTCGACGTCAGTGATGGCGAAGCGCCGGTCGTTGATCGAGTGACAGAGGATCATGACGTCGATATCCTTGCCGGCCTCTGTAAAGGAGAAGCTGTCGATGTTGTTATAAGGTAGCTCGAAGTAACGCACGTCCTCTATACTATCCCTAACAAATCGACGTCGTATTTCATCCACCAGCCCCTGTACGCAGGATGGCCCTGCAGACGTACACACCGAGACAATTGGCTTGCGGGAACTCTGCACATGATGGTGTGTGTGTGTGGGGGGTGGGGGGCGGAGAGAGAGGGAGAGAGAGAGAGAGAGAGAGAGAGAGAGAAAGAGATGGATTAAACAGAAAATACACATTGGGAGTAGAATAAGCCATTTATTGAGGGTCATAACAGAGTATCATTCAAAATAGCGCAAGGGATCGAGGCCATATAGCGCATCATTTGCCATGCGCTCATGTCACATCTTCCCGTAAACACGCTGGCACCCCACTGCGACGTGAAATCTACTAGGTTTTTTTAAATAACTGTTGACACTTTTGAAAAATCATTAAAAAATCAGTTTCAACTCACATCAGGATGAAATTGACTCATCATCAGGTCAAGGGATGTAAACTTATTTCAGAGACAGGTTCTCACAACTTCTTTTCTGCCAGAAGCACTATGCGTGCGGTACCATTTTCCCTCGACCTGCGGTCTCGGGAAAATAGTACCGCACGCCCTCCACTTAACCTCGGTGCAAATAGATTCCACAAGATCCCTCATGGTCATGAAATATTTGTATACTATTTTTCAAAAGTGTCAAAAGTTTTTTTTAATACCTAGTATAAAAGCGTGAGGTCTCTGGGACAAAGTGTTCAGTACGGATGAGATTATCCGTCATGAGCTGTGTTGGGTGCCAAACTTCGGTGCTTGTTTTCTGCATTCACATAACAATCGCAGCGGGTCGACATGCTCACGAGAGTAGTGTATTGTTGACGCAGTGCAGTCGCCATTGCAGGGCAAAGCGAACCACCTACAGTGACTGGACGCATTGAAACCACCCAAAGTATAGAAGGAGCACACTGCAGGGATTTTCACTTTGACAATGTAGTCAGAGCGCAATGGGAGCGACTGTGAGACCACACGGAAGATTGAACTGGGGACAGACAGGGTTGTGTCATGGTCACAACCGACTGTGCGTTTTTTCGTACGTGCGTGTCCGCACCTTGCGTGCCAACTAACTTCTGTGATATCTTGCGTGGGTCCTAGCTCCTGCGTGCTTGCATGCCTGAATATACGCGCGCACCTCCAAGGTTGCGTCCGACGCAAGGATTTTCTGCGAAACCCGGTGCAAACCATGCACGCAGATAGGTGCATGGCCGGCTCTGACCAGGGCATTACTCTGCGTCGAGATTGCGCTGTAGGCCTATGTAAGGGTTAAGCTCCTTGGTCATCGGTTTCAAATTAAAATCGGCGAGGTCACTTCGCTTTGATGAAACGATTGGGAGCGAACAGGGCATAAAACACTGGGTCTGCGGAAGCTTTCCCGGTGTAAACATGGTGAACTGAGCAGGTAAAAATGAAGGGTAGATCATTGTTGGAAGCATTGTATGAGAGATTTAGCGCTCCATTATACAAAGTTTCATTTACACACGATAGAACCCCAAAGCACGTACAACACGCAAATCACATACAACTCGTGAAGAAAAGTTTGACGATCAAAGTTCAAAATTCACATCTATCTATATTTCACAAAACATTTTGTTCAAATACATTAGTGAGATACCACAAGAAAATACATTATAAATATGTGACGTAAAGTCATCTTGACTTCATCTGGATAACCTTTAACATTTGGCGTGCCGAGGTTTTTTTCCCCGCAAGAACTAACCTTACTCCTTTGTTCTACCATGCACAAACCATTCATACTTAATTTCCCCTCGACATTTTCGATATAATTTTGCCATAGGCTTTTCATGTATTTTAGTTGTCATTATCGTATTTATTAGATTAGGAGAGGGTGTGGCCATGTTTTAATTAAGCCATGGAACGTCGTCTACGACACCCCAAGAAATCACCTCCACACGGAATTCAAACACAAAGTACGCACTCACCCATGTCGAGGTTCAGAAAATAATGCAGTGCATGGGTCGCTATAATGCGTTCAGCTCGCACTTCAATGTACAGCATGATAATCTGGAGTCGTTTGAACGTTGAGGAGATCAGCATTATGTTCAATGAAAGGGAAACTATATTTTCCCACACTCTAGACTAGAAATTTTCTGTGAAAGAGAGACAAGTAAATGATGCTAGCCCTATACTATTTTCCCACGGAACAGCACCGTGAGACTACATTGTCACGATCCTGATCGTCTCATGTAGTTCAATGAGAGAACTGCACCCGAGTCGCATCATAGTTAGTCACATTATGTTGCCAATGATACCATTCACGCACTTATACCAGAAGACACATACTAGTGCCACTACGTGCAGGCTGAACAAATCGGCGGGGAATCCCACCAATCAATCGGCGCATGCGCCACGAACTTTAACTTATGATTGAGCTTCATGAATGCTCTCCAACTGAACTCTAAATACAATTCGGGGGTGAAGGATAGGGGTGGGGGGGGGGGGGGGTGGTGGAGCGAGGCCTTGATTTCAGCATGGACCATGATTTAAGCAGGGACCCTACCACGAAGGGTCCATGGTCTAAGCAAGCAAAACTCTTATACAGGCCTAGACAGATTGCATAAGTTATAAATAGAACGAAACTATGACGTCATTCTGCAAAACGCAGGCCTACTGTACCTGGTCACCATGGTTCGCACCATCTATACCATTGTAATTACGACGAGCCATTGCCATTGATCAGTCCCGCTATATAGGTTCAGAGGTTGCTCTGGGAATTGATACGTTCCTTAGTATAGAGATCGTTTAGAGCCTCTGTCGGAGTGCTGGGTAGCACTAGCAGGCCTTCTTCAACCTTCGATCGTGTCGATGCTGTTCCGTTGGTAGAGGCTTGGGAACTACACATTACGATAGGCATACACAGACTGTAGTCATGGTAGTGTCGGAGCTGTGTGCGCGCACGCACTAAAAGAGCGTTTGGGGATTCCCCGGTTTCGCCAGTTGAGTCGCACCTAATCAGGCCGAGCTTTTTGGACTGTTCTGTGGCCAGGGGGGTGAGGGGGGGGGGGGGGGGGGGGAGTTGATTCAACTCCCCCTTGAGATCTCGGTCATCGGGGTTGGCATGCACGATACCTGTGTCATAATCTACAAGATTATTTTGTTATATTTTTCAAAATTGTTAATTATTAATTTTAAATAATTCATTATGCAAATTTAGTCCACAATTATATAGAACACTAAATAAAAACATTAAGAGTCTAATATTTGGTTTGTACATCTATTACAATATGTTTCTCAATTGGTGATCAAAAAACTTTGAAAATTCATTTTAATTCTTATGTATTTTATTGTTTTTGGAATTTCTTATGTACTTCTTTGTTTTTTACTTTCGTTTTTCTTTGTTTTTTTTTATTGAAAATTGTCACTGACCACTTTTCAGTCATGATTAGCATCAAATTAATCAATCAAAATTATCAAATGGAAAAATAATTACGCTTTTATGAGTTTTATGAACAAGCACACAAAATTGCAAAATTGTGCACGTTTTGGGATGACATGCGTTACGAAAATGGGCGTGGCTCCGTAATGGTATGCGTGGATGTCGCGAATTTGGTCTCAAAAGATGCGCAAGACTTGAAAAAAAAAAGTCAAGAAGTGTCGCGATGAGTCGCTGTTGCGTTGCGGCATTATTGCACGAAACGTCGAGGGGGGGGGGGGGGTTGATTCACCCCCCCCCCGGCCGTTTTAGGGTTAACGTTTCATACATCCTCGATCTCACTGCGAGGTATTTCTACTAGGAGTTAATGTTTTGTTGTTGACACTTGTGAAATATAATTGAAAATAAGTTCTATCTTGAATCAAGCTGAAGTTGACACAACATAAAATCAAGGGATGTCATTTGTTTTAGAAGCAGGTTCGATGACACATCATTATTTACTTTTCTTGTATTATCCTGTGAATATTCAATGAGAGCTTCATATTTGGACAAATTTGGGTCTGAAATGTATGTGTATCAAATGATTATTTCAGCGCGCAAAAACGGCATTTGTGCATCACATATGTCAACCCACAACTTCCTTTCTGCCAAAAGCATCATGCATGATTATTAATGACACTGTCATGGTAGTTACTAGCGGACAGATAGGTGCGATACATACTGGTTATTGTTGTGTTCTGAATTAATCATCTGATACACACACATTTTTTGGCCCAAATTTTTCCAAAAGTGAAAATCTCATTTAATAATCCAAGAATTATTATAAAAATAATAATCAAGGGAATGTCTCAAAAACAAAAATTGACAACCTTTGACTAATTATTTTGTCGATTTCAGCTTGATTCGAGATGTTTGTTTTTATCATTTTTCAAAAGTGTCAAGTTTTTTTTTAACAGTGGGAACTAGTCTCTTTGATTCAGACCTAGTCTGACCAGGGAGGTGTTACGAAGGAGTAGAAACTCGAGCATAATATATTCAAACATCTGTATGGGTTCTAAAGCGTGCTCATGAATGCCAAAAGCATTCCATAATCATGACAATGCTTTGATGTTCCATGTGCCGTGCCGACATTTAGCTGATGTCAACTTGAAAAGAAATTTCTTTAATTTCCCATTTGTCTGTAGACGTTTTGTTTTTGACAAATTTGTTTGCAAACTTTAAGGAAGTTAACGGCAGATAATGACAGATCCTTTACTCTGCTTTTGTTTCGAAAAGTATTGAGGAATCATTAAAAATCGGACATATAAGCTATTTTTATTACTTACAAAATTGGCCAATTTCTTCACTTTCCGACAACTTGTGCATCTGGGGGATTCAACCACTCTCAAAATGATATATTAAGCTGTGTATTATCATTAACGGCGTTTGTGTGTGTTTGCGTGAAACAGAGATATTTCACTTGAAAAACTTGTTTATTTGTGTTTGCTGATACCTGTTTATGCTCATGGAAGTATTAACAGAACGGGACAAGCGAAATGAGACTGTAAATTTCTTTTGTCCTCTCCGAGAAGCCGTTGCCACACAATCATATTCATAATTGTTCAAACACCTGAACAGCACCTGTTGAGAACACATAACTTTTCAGCGGCTTGGCACATGGGTTCAAAGGAAGAAAGTTGCTTCATATCCTTCCATAACACATCCCTGGTCTGACCGACTCATGAGGGTTTTGTGCATACAAACTACAATTGTAACAAACTACCTGTATCAATTACATGGAGAGGACCGACCAATATTTTCCCAGGAGTCACAATAAAAAGACGCTTAAAATTGCCTTAGTGTGACAGGTCCTTTTCACGGATTTGCTCTTTGACAGCGTCAGGGCTATGATATGTCCAGGGAGGTGTAAGGAAGGAGAAGATATTCTGAGCATTATACATTCAAACATCTGTATGGACTCTAGAGCATGCTCGTGAATGTCAAAAGCATTCCATAATCATGACAATGCTTTGATGTTCCATTACCGGGCCGACATTTAGCTGTTGACTATTTCGGAAAGGCATGTATGGATTCATCTGTTCGAGTGTCACGTGATAAATTTGACTACTATGGGGTCGTGTAGCCCGACAATGTTGTCGAACTGCTAGCATGGTTAATCTTGTAATTCTGTGACTTGAGACGGAACGTTGGATGCTTGAACAGGGTATGATAAATCACCCACGGTTTCTGTAGCCTTATAATTTTATTCACGGTACAGATTTGTACTTGATATCAAAATATTGAATTGAATTTTTGATGGCAAACAAGTATGTTAGTTTGCAAAGTACTAGATGTATACTAGATCTTATAGTCAATATGCGAAATTTATGAGAATTTGGGTGACAAATAAAAAAGAAAAATCTAATTTCCACCAGGTTGTATTTCCGAATAGACTGGTAATGTAACGGCCCAATGATAATGTGAAAACATAATTCATGCAGTGTCATTTCCCACGCTACGCAACACGTTGTAATTCATGAGTCTACTGTTCGCCAAGCATTTGCAGAATGAATAACAGGGGTATCTGTGACGTTGTGAATTCAATTCACTCTCCGTGCTTCCCGTCAAATAAATAACATAATCAAGTTTAAGAGGGAATAAAACGAACGTCTTGTAATTGAAACACATGTGTCCCGTTGCAATTTTTTTACCTTTGCCATGCTTTTGGCATCATTCATGAACAATTATTATTATTACAAACACAATGTGGCTAGTGAAGTGTACCAGTGTATTTTATACAATGACTGCTATCATGACAGCGATTACCCTTTTTCTTCGTGTATAACAAAGAAAGGCTTGAAACTGCTTGATAAATCGAATAATTTTTCGAAATTGTTCATTAAGCTATTCGCAGATATAATGTAAAAGAAGCAATTTAGTCATTTGAATAATGACGTGCAATTCCCTCCAAAATATGCATTAATGATTTAGATTACTCGTGTGTTTAATGAAGGGAAACAAAAAGACATTTTGGAGTTGTATGGTGACTTCAATCGCTAATTGCAATGCGTTTTGGGGTTCGTTGCATCCTTCTTAAGTAGTCAGACTTCATCGCTTATACAAAACAGAATCCTCCGTATTATGTGCCAGTTCTCATTACCTTGAATCTTCGTTACCCCTGTTTGAACGTTGCTTAATGTTTTTGATATAAATACCATGAATACGATGCAAATTGCCTGTTTAATGCGTAGATACTTTTCAAATGCGTAGATACTTTTAGATACTTTTCAAACCTAATATCTCATGCATTGAATGCTAAAATTCATCAGTACAATACCTTTTTAACCTGTAAAATTCCACATGTGGAAAGTTAAATACAAAATACTCTTTCCAAATCAGCCCGTTGTTTAGGTCCAGTAACCTAGATTTTATTACCAGCCCACATTCAGAATGCTTAGTTTCGTAATTCTTTTAAAATCAACTTATAAACAGTGTCAAAATAAAATGTAAGCCAAATTACAAATGTGAACTGACTGGCAATGGAAGCCACGTTGCTCAGTAATGTGTTTCTTTTGTAATAGCTTTAAACACCACATGGCCGAGTTAATTCGACTCATCTTCTAAAATCCCTTATACCATATGTTTTATAATACAGGTAACCTAGGCTCTATGGCGCACTGGATGCATCGCATTCTTAATTCTTTTGTCTATCCTTTTCGCAGCTAGGAGCCGTGCCTAACCTATTGTTACCCGCGTTTTTTCGGTTTGCCTGATTTTGCCCTAAGGGTATTATGTAATAGTAAGTGACGAGACACATATGGGAGAACATGATTGGTAGATTTTGTTTTGGTATGATGGAACGAGGGTCCGAGGGTACATGAGTTTGAGGGAGTGGTGTGAGAAGCTATTTTGGCGTAATTGACGTGTTTTGTCACCCACGGGGAGGAGTCCTGTGCGCGGGAGAGAGTCGGGGAAGTCTGGGGACTTGCTGCATGAGAGTGAGTGCATCCACCCCAACTCTAGCTGCCACTGTTTCTGCTGTCATGAGCGGGAAGTGCAGACGGCCGTCGTGTGGACACAAATTCCTCCGGGAGGCAGGCAACAGGAACTTCAATTCTTCAAAATAACTGTAAGTCTGAAACATGCCAGTTTGCGGGAGGTTTCTACAACTGTTTAACTTCTGTATAGGCAAGTCTTTCAGATTAAAGTTTGACTTCATAAAAATCAGTGCTTTCAACTAAAGTGAACATTTTAAATGCAAACAATTTCTGACACGGAAATTACCATTTCAAATTGAATGATTTCTTCTAGTTCGGAAACTGAACGTATATATTTTTCAGCAAAAACTAAAATGTGTTTAATTAGTAGTCATATGTCATAAACGCCCTCTTTTGGCAAGTAACAAAAGTCGGCCATTTTATGTCAGCCATGTCGAACTTTGAGGAAGCCTATATTGTTGGGTATTTCTCATTGATCGGTACCACCGTGTATTTACGGCATATATTTATATTGGGATGAAAATGAGAACTACTTTAGCGTGGCTATATGTTTTGATAATCAATGGTTTATGCAACTTACGCATTTTGTTAACAAGCGGTCATAAGTAATGGTTGCTGGTTAAATGGAATTATTGTACAAAGCAGAGGTATGAATCATTCTAGCACTGGACATTATTATGCTAGTAAATGGCTATTATGGTAATTGGAGATATCGAGGAGATATCCTGTTGCTGTTTTTTTTTTTTTGCGAAGTCTATTAATTGGTAAACCAAATAGTGTGATTATTGTCATTTTAAGATGTCGTGTGCTTTACAAAATATAAAGTTAAAGCGTACAAGTTATACTTGGGTTGAATATATATTTATGATTCGGTGTAACTGTATTTCAGACGTAATCAAGCCAGGGTTCAGCCATCACGTGCCCTTGCACCCAGACCGGGCGGTGACAGTTCGGTTTCCTGGTCTCCTTCATCGGCGTCGCCGAGCATCGATCGAGGATCGCAACTACAACCACCTCAGCTCGGGCATCGACGTCCTACCGTGTAACCTCGACAGCGGGTCTTTCGATGAACTCGCGCTTCAAAAATCAACGTTATCGCGATCGCGTCGTCAAGGCAACCGGGTTGTATTGACGCTGCACACTGCGCTGAACATTATCAACCGGCCATGTGCAGGTTTTGATATCTGCACCGAAGATAGTTTGATGTAAACCCATAATTTCATTCATTACTTTTGATATATATATGACTAGTAGACAGAGTCAATCGGAAAGTATTTGATTGTTTATCCATCATCATGCCTATTTAAAGATTATTGTATTGAGGCAATATTTCACTGTTCAGTTCAATTGATATATGTATGTTATTGCGTTTCATTATAATCTGATTATTTCATGCATTCCTTTTAATTAAAGTTTCATTTTGAAACTACATAAATATTAGTTCCGATTTTTATTAATTATTTATCTTATTTATGAAGAAACCCACTATGTGACAAACAGCATTCATCCTCTCTAAATACTCTTTACCTGGCGCAACATGGAATAAAATAAGTTAGCAGCTTTAGCTCCCCGGTGTAATTATTTCATTTATATGATTTTTCTGCATGCTCTTTTTACACAGGTGTACCCAATTTATCAAGCCAGTGGGGCATTTACGGGTAAACCTTCTTCTGCATTGTTTATACTTGACCCGTGCTCGTATTGGGCATTCTCACTTGACTCATGCATACTTATTTGCACTAGAAACTCCACCTCAATGCATGTCATGTAATTATACACTAACAATTAAACACATTCTCCTTGAATGTGTTGAACTTGCAAATATTCGTATTAACTTTTTGATTGTCCTGACCTCAAGACATTATTTAAAGATATTTCGCGATTATGTGTTACAAACTTACTAAAGAAGATCAATCTTTACACTTGATTTTAAATGGAAAACTGATCGTATCCCAATCACAACATGTATACCCTTGGGCAACGTATTTTATTCCAATTGCCTAGTCTTTCGGAGGAGACTTTAAACCGTCGATCCCGTGTAAAGGAGAGTCACACCATTGGCACGTTAAAGAACATGCTTCTCTTTTCATGAAGCGTAGGGAAGTTATTCCGAGGAAGTAGTTAACATATTGATTTATTTCTGATTTATAATCCTTCTCAAATTCTGTAAATCACATTAGGGAAACTTGAATGGTATAATCTTTTTAGATGAACTGTTCGACACTTATATGACACTCAAGTGTTAGTAGTGTCGTTGATTTCTTATCAGTCAATCAATCAACCAACCATTGTTTATACTTACATCTCTGCAATACTCATGTTGTGCTGCTTTTTATTAATCGTCGCTATTGCCGATCAGTCACTATTAATATTTTCCTATGTGAAGTCATATGTTGATATAATACATGTTTCAATTTTGTATATTTTTTAGTTCTAGATTCGATGTACTGGTGTCATGACGCGACCCATCGACATCACCTGGCCCGCCAATGCCAAGGAGATCGCGCGGGAGATCCTGGATTATGTCACGGACGGCGACACACGCCCTCTCCTGGTCCATGCCTTCTCTGTCAGCAGCCACGTGCGTCTGCGAAGCGGAGTAGCCGTTAGGCCTATGCATCGCTGCGTTACCGCATCGTTGCTCAGATCCTGTACAGTTGTATTCTCTCCAGGGATAGCTACGAGGGTATCTACTCGTAGGACGCCAACAACTCCTTTACGCAGTTTCACCAAGAGGGTTACAGAGACCTACCATTGGCTGACCAACAAGTACACCATGAATAGCATCGTCAAGGTGAGCTTGAAGGGTGAACTCTTTGGCGTGAAGATGTGTAGTTAACCAATGTGGTTTTCAGGTAATGGTAATGTAAAAGTTAAAGGTCCGTCTCATTGGTGGAGATGTCGCAAAGACAGCATAGATAAGTTACAGAGACTTACAGGAGACTTGAAAAAACATAAAACACATTCGAATTCACGATGACCCGTCTAGTCTCGCAACGACTCGGTCTCAAACAAGACACATATTTTACAAGGCATAAACTCAGCAGTAATTTACATCTTGGGGAATCATAATTCATAATGATTCATTAATGTATGAAGGAAAGCGAGATCGAATTCCATAAGAATTTCCAAAGAAACAAAGCAGAGTTTATTAACGGCCCTACTGTTCTGCATTGTCCTTCAGGTGAATGAGATCTTTACTGGCCGCACGGTCAAGGCGCCCGCCCTGAACCTCTTCTTTCGCGATGACCCGATCGCCACGGCCAAGGAAAACGACGAGTTGGTCAAGCAGTGGCGCAAGCATCGAGAGCGACCTTGACGTCAAGTGTTGCAGAACTCCCCACTTTGCGAAGCACAGTGACGAGTAGGAGGAGAGCATCTACGGCTTTATGGGCAAGCTGACACTGCAGCGCTGCCGCTCGTTCCAGTTAGAGAAACTCAGCAGTAATTTACATCTTGGGGAATCATAATTCATATGGATTCATTAATGTATCATAATGAAAGCGAGAATTCCATAGGAATTCCGTCGTCGGCAGGGACGCTATTGTAGGAAGCGCCAAAGCAGGCCGAATTAGAATGAGTGAGGGAGCTCAACAAATGGACACTAGGCTAAATCTTCCTAAAGGAGTGGTCACTATAGACTGTAGGATGGACTTTGCCACGACTTAACGAAGGATGAGTGAGGGAGATAATTAATCCGCGCAGCCAGCTTGACAAATGAACAAGAAATCTCTCCTACCAGAGATGCCATTATAGGATGGACTTTTGCGAAACTTGACAAAATGGTAAGGGAGAGAGAGAGCCCGCTGAGCTAGCGCAACAATCTTGCCTAAAATGAAGGTCACGATGAATTAACGGATGGGCTTTGGAAAGATTTGAAGAGAACGCGCAGAGGTAGCTCAACTAATCAACGCTACATCTCTCCTTAAGGAGAGGTCATTGAAGGGTGGACTTTCCCACAGAGGAACACCGGGGTAACTCCACACATGTCCTATATAAATATCAGTGGCACATCTCTCTCTTGATTAAGCTGCGAGCTTTAGTATTGACTGGTCAGAAATAACTGCCAATCTGAATTGTTTACATGCCGAAACTCGCACATCATTATTGAACCAGCGGACTATCTCCTTTGGGGTATTGAGCATTAGTTTATAACTGATGCAGAAGGTATTTTGTATCCACCCATTGGACTGCCAGTATAGACATGCTCACCGTAATAGCGGATCATATTCAGATATGCCTAGAACGAGTATTTACCTAACTTGTGACATACGACTCAAGTCATAGATATGTCACACACAGAAGAATGTTTCATTATCATGTATGTATATTATGAAACTGATATGTGAGCCAAGAATCTGGAGGTTGAGATTTTGTACGTCGTATACTGTGTAAAATTTACTTGAAAGAGTTTGGATTGATGAAAAAGAACCAGGGGTATGGGGCATGGGAAGAAGGATTATTAAGTTGATAAGCATCCTGACTGACTGGTTTACCATGATATGCAATTGATACAAAGAGCTCAGTACAGAGAACTGTGTGGCACTCCATGATTGCCTACGTCACACGACAAAGCACCCAGAGAGAGAGAGAGAGAGAGAGAGAGGGAGAGAGATAGTATATCAAGCAGTCATATTAACATATTAAGATAGCTTGGATAGACCACAAGGCAAATCATGATCGTTGAATTATTTCACGAAAAGTTAAATTGCATGCATGAATACTTTTGAACAAAGAATGATACGACATCTCTTAACCCTAATACTACCGGGGTATTTCAAAGCATGTTAGGGTGGGGGGGGGGGGGGGGCATTTAATATGGCCATGGGCCGCCCGATTCCCTCATTTTTTTTTCTAAGGGTCAAGAATTATGTACTTTACCAGTTGTATAGCTAAATATACGAAAGTGCCTTTATGTTTTTAATTCAATAATGTATGCTGATTTATGCAAGAAATCACTAGATAAAGCCTTAGGAATATCAATTTCTGGTACAGATATCTTTTAAAATCCCTCATCAATTCCCGAAAAAAGGATAGGTTGTGGTAATTATTTCTTACGTATTTCATTATTTTTCGTCAAGCGCATTTTTCGATTTGGGTGTAAGTGTGCGTGAATGTGCGTGTATGTGGGTTTGTGTGTGTTGTAATTATTTACACTTCCTATCAGAAAAGTATTTACATAAAATGGGAAATCTCCTGCATGATTTTGTCTATATGGTTGTGCTCATTCATATAGAGAAATAGCGAAATTTCAGTCACATGTGTTTGGTAAACGTAATCTGGTACACTGTATTTGCACGGTAGGTCCGATCGTCATAAATTTGGTATCAAAATGCGCGAAAAGGATCAGAAAAAAAATCGTGTTCGTTTCGAAATATTGAGGTGTTCGGAAGTACCCACAAATAAATGACGGGTGGTGGGGGACTAATGCACCGTCGTGAGTATTAGGATTAAAGGATTATGTGAAGCACGTTGAATTCTCAATACTGCACATATAAGGGAAAGTCGTCCCATGATGTATTAGTGTAAGAGACCGGCGGCATGGATCATTCTTCGACACATATCCCCGTCACACACACGCCTGGGTTGCAAGTAATAGCATGTGAAGTGCACAGTGTTGATGCAAGAACACGACATGGAATTCATTCTCTATAAGAAGCAGAATAATTGTGGTTGTATTTAATTGAGGAAAGCAATGTTTGAGCAAACTATTTCTCTCTCAAATGACATTCTATTGCATGTGAATCTCCAACGATATAAGCTATCCATCATGTACATTGTATATCTATATATTCATGTTATCAGAATCAGTGTCGGCGTGTGTAAAATATCTAATTGTTGATTCAAATGGCCTAGCTTCTTTGCATTGTAGAGTGTACAGCTCGGTTTTTCTTGATTTCCCCCGAGATGTTCCTTCACATATACATATATGATTCTCTCTGCTTGTGATCTGCGTCGGGTTTCACTGAAACTCCTTGCGTCGGACGCAAGGACGACGCAGGGAAGGATTGTAGAAGTTTGCAAGCAAGCTGCCAACTCCACGTAGAAAAACACTGACGGCCGGTTGTGACCATGGCATAAGGCATCCTAGTATAAATGTACTTATCTTTTAAAGGATGAATAAATAAGAACTTAATCAGTTATATTTCTAAGCGTTTAATAAAGACAGCATTATAAAAGAACAGGTATGTATTTTTAATTTTTAGTTCTTGAAATAAAATGTATGTTTGTCACATCCCACCTAATATCCATCATTCTCATTTTCAATTTTATATTGTAACAAATTATTTTACTTTCTTACTCTGATTTTAGTTGTATTTTTGTGGGGAGGGGGGGGGGGGGGTCAGCCAGCAAATAATATGTAAGAAAACAACATGACATTTTTTATATTCAGGAGAGATTTTGTCGACAATTGCCAAAGTGTTGCATCACTGTTTGAATTGAGTTTTGATTAGGACAATTCTCTGCATCCACAATACAGTGTATAGATATTTGAATGTTTCCTTCATCAAAACAATGAGCATTTACATGATTATACATGGACCAGTTTCATCATTACCGTATTGATATATGTCATGAATTTCAAAATGTTAATGCATTCAAGAATAAAAAATATATTTGTGTGGAAAATAAGCAACCGTCTACGTCTGCTTATCTGAATATGGAGTACCGAAGTGTGACGCCATTTGAGCATTATTGTTAAGACAAATGGCTCTAAACAATACGGGCAGAACAAGCAGCGGTGATTACAACGGGGAATGTAATTGAGAATGCCGGACACTAGCCCGGTATACACAGTACGTATCGGACAACCTCTCAGTTGAGTGAGTTTGTTTAGAGCCAATTTGTCTTGACAACATGTTCATATGACGACACCACTTCGGTACTCTATATGAACGAATGCTTGCATCGGAAGAGAAAAGAACGAAGATGGCTTTAGAGAAACAGAATGGGGGGGGGGGGGGTAGAGAGAGAAAAAGAGAGGAGGAGGGAGAGAGAGAGGTGGAGAGAGAGGATGTTGGGAGAGAGAGAGAGACGGAGAGAAAAGCGAGCGCCATGGAAAAGTAGTAACATTTATCAATTATCTCACAGCATAGAAGATGTCATATCATAGTTCACGTTACTACAAGATTGTATCAGATTTATAGGGCTCACGGGTCACTTTCAGGATACGTTTGGGCAACAAATCCCCCCCTCCCCCATGTGATTTTTTTTCATAAATTGCACATTTCCTTATATCAAAAAGAAAATTACCTAAGTAATAGATAGAAACTTGTTGACAATCTGCAAGTATATATGTTTAATACTCTATGAAAACGTACCAACATCAGCAATCGGTCTGTTGGCTCAGTTGGTAGAGCGTCAGACTGATAACCTGAGGGTCATGAGTTCGATTCCTGACAATGATGCTCTTTTGGTTTTTTTCTCGTTGATTTGAAACTTATAGTCTATACGCTAAAATCACCAAGCAAAACCACCGACGTCTTATAGCCTAGTGGTAGGGTAAGCGCCGGGACTACCTCACACTCGTGCTAGCGAGCACGGGTTCGAAACCCGCTAACTCCAAGGTTGCAAAGCCAAGGTTCAAGGATTGTCGGATGGCCCGGCAAAGGCATTGGGATCGCCCTTGTTCCTCCCCTAAAGAGTTAGAGTCTATAGTTCTTATAGGCTATAGTTTTTAGGAGGTAGGAAGGGATACGCGATGGGCCGGTCGCCATACCAGAAGGGAACTAATGGTAGTCGGTAAAGGGTGATGAGCCCGAAGTCACGACACCTGAACTCCTGGCAACCATCGCTTAACCTTTTATTTTTTTGTTGTTGAACTATTGACTTTAATTGTTGTTTTCCTTCTAACTTTGATGACAACAATCATCCAGAGCCTTATCATTTTTGTTGTTCCGTTTTTCATTATTCCATATTCCTCTTCTTATTACTTTTCTGCCCGGTTTTTTGTCCATTGATTTTCTACACTTTCCTGGAGCATGTTGCATATAGGTTTTAAATTCTACCTTACCATCAATGGTAGCTACCGAGAAAACCTATCTGCAACATGACCCTGATCTCTGATATCATCCAATCTTTCTTATTTGCACAGAGTAGAGGGTATCCTCAACCAGCAAGGCTATCATTCAATCCTACAGCGGAAGGCCTTCCCTTCAGGGAAACGCCTGATCGGAGGAGGGCTCGTTTTCCAGTAGAACAATGACCCAAATCACACGTCACGGCTATTCAAAGAATATGCAAAGGCTACTTGAAGAAAACGGAACAGACACAAGTCCTGGCCCCAGTCTACAGATTTCAATCCCCTTTCTTGTCATTTATGTTTTTGAATAAAAAAAGAGGTTACCATACAAATTAAACACTAAATATCGTTTCATTTTATTTGCGTGTTTGACTTGTAACTAGGAAAGGGTAAAATGAATGAAGTTACGCATTTAACCCTGTATAATGGTGAAAAGCTCTGGATATCTAGATTACGCGAATGTAATAAAAAGGTTAGCATTTTGAGAAACTGCCATATTGACTGGTAGGCAGCCATTTAATAGAGTATAACTTTGTTTGAATCAAGGATAAAATGTACATTCTTATATACTATTCACTTTAAAACGAAACTTAATTGAACTATGCTATGAACCTGAATATCAATAAAGCCTACCAATTATACACTGAATGCAGGTGTTCCTAAACTTTTGGAGTTCAGTGTATCTCTCTTACTTTCTCCCCCACTACATATTACTCTTACTTCCTCTCGATCTCCGTATACGGTACACACAGCTGGCCACCATACCGTATCGGGTAGGCATGGGCGGAAATCCCGGGGGGGGGGGACACAATATCAAATGTCCCCCCCCCCCCCCCCACTATTTTCGGTCGCGTACCTCCACGAGACTGGGCGGATTAAATTTTTTTCGAAAAACCTCATAACCCCCCCCCCCCCCCCCCCCCCCCCCCCCCCCCCACTGAGAGCATTTTCAGAGACTGGGTGGGATAAAAAAAAATGAAGGAAAAAAAACACCTCCCCAAAATCCCATCACTACCCCCCCCCCACCCCCCCCCCCCCCCACCCCATTTGTCTCTAGAAGCTTTGTTTTTGACAAATTTGTTTGCAAACTATAAGGAAGTTAAGATTGTGACCCTTATGATCCTTTACTCTGCTTTTGTTTCGAAAAGTAATGAGGAGTCATTAAAAAAATCGGACATATAAAAAAAAAGATATTTTTATTACTTACAAAATTGACCATTTTCTTCACTTTCCGACATCTTTTGCATTTGTGGGACTCAACCATTCTCAAAATGAAATAAGCTGTATATTATCATTAACGGTGTTTGTGTGCGTTTGCGTGCAGCGGAGATATTATACTTGAAAAACTTGTTTATTTGTGTTTGCTGATACCTGTTGTGCTCATGGAAGTATTAATGCCATTAACAGAACGGGATCAGCGCAATGAGACTGCACATTTCTTTTGTTCTCTCTGAGAAGCCGTTGCCACACAATCATGTTCAAAATTGTTCAAACACTTGAACAGCACCTATTGAGAACACATAACGAAAGAAATTTGCTTCATATCCTTCCATAACACACCCTTGGTATGTCACGATGCACCGTGTGGTACATAGACAAGCTTTGCTGGGTGAATATTTTGTCAATTCCTTTGAAAAGAGCTGCCCAGTGTATAGAGTACACCCCCTATACAGAGTGAGTCAGAAAATGCCCCAATTTTGTTGTAATTGTCTTGTTTGAAGAATGAACACATAATCATGGGTTCGTGATATGTCTTGGTAGAGTTATCCTCATCAAATCTCTGTACTCTTTTTATTAGGATCTTTGCACGCATGACTGTACAACCATATTCTGAAGCCTATACAATCCGGTGGGTGAAGAATAAAACAAATCGTAGAATATGTATGTGCACACAGAAAGACACACACGCACACATACACACACACACAAACACTCATACACACACACACATACACACACACACACACACACACACACATATATATATATATATATATATATACAAGAACACAGTAAAAAATTGTTTCATAATGCAGTGCTAACCCTTTTTTTGATAAAGCAACACATTGATTTTCACCAAGATCGCTTGATGTTTAAGTGGCTATTCCTCGACAATCTGTCCCGTTATATATTCTCCACCACCACCACCATCATCATCATCATCATCGTCAAATGTACTTGAATCCAATATGCTATTTCATAATGATTATGATACGACACCAGGAGTGGCTCTGCGAAGGTAGTGAAAGAATATCTACCTGTTCACCCTACTATGTTCCTGGCACAATGTGATTTTTTTTTCATATCTATCATGAACAATTCCAGAGGCCCGTCTTTCAAAGACGTTTGCTTGACCTGAATAGATCCAATCCCCAATTTCTAATGTATACATATTTAACCTTAATCAGACCGGAGTATTTGGAGTCTGCCTATTGCCCATCGGATCACGGCAACTGAACGCGTGACGGCCACAAAATTCAGCACACATCTCTAAGTTTGCATAAGCAGAATTCGATTTTGATTAAAATATATTAATTATTAATTATGCACATATTTCTTATTTCCCCCTATTATTCACCGGCCTGATTAGGATTAAGATGGATATCAATTGCAAATCTTAATGGGACAGGGCCCAGGTCTGCATTTTCATAGTTTTTAACTGCGAGGTGGTCTGCTAATCCTTTGCAGAGCTGCCAACTTCCTAACAATAATTCCAGTTTGGGGCTAACAGTCATTTTTCTAATGAGAAAAATCAGTATATCCTTATTGAATTAAATAAAAACTATGCATAATTTTGGTTGTGAAAATCAGTACATTCAGTATCAAGAACCTTCAACATTCAAGTTGACTTTCAGTACAAGATACTGAGAATCCACACTAATCGGCAACTATGCAGAACAGAACACTGATGGATGGACCCAAAACACAAGAAATCAACTTGGCAACACCCACTTCATTTACAGGAACTCAGTTTATTAAAATATGCCTGATGCATGATTATATTTTTTTTTCCACTGGATAAAAAAACACACAGAGTACTACTATAAACAGTGTTGCATAGTATTGAATCCATTTACTGCATGGTTGCATGAAAGCCCAGTCTAGGTTGTACAGTATAGAAAAATCTGGAAGTAAAATGTGTTTTACATGATTATGTGACCTCAATTAAGATATGAAAATATGAAATAACAATATCCTGGGTAAGTTGTTAAAATATATACCTCATATAATAGCGTGTTCCCTGTCCTTGGCATTGGCATTATTTCATATCACCATTTGTAATACCATTTACTTAGAAAAGTGTCTTCTTTAGCTCATAACAAAATCAGGAACTGCATTCAGAATTGTTCAAACTAGATTTAACTGTTTAAACTGTGCTTCTACAAGTAGTGTCTGTATACTTCAGTCTAGGTTTCTTTCTGGATGATTTTTTGCACTAGTTGATCATTATGATCGCACTTGCAAATCTCCTTTGGCATAATGTATGTATTATCAAATATACATGTATGTTTCACCCTCTCCGTATCCCGAGTTCGAAACCTATTGCTTTAAAATTAAGTTGAAATGCAGATGGAAGGTGCAGCTTATAATCTGCAGTATAGTCCTATAATACGAGTGAGTGAAAGAAAATAACACAAGTACTTGAAATATGAGATCTACTCTACAGTCAAACATAAATAAATGAACATTAATATAACACATCATTGTAAGCAAACATGAGCTACATATAGAAGTTCAGCACCCAAATTGTATTTTACCAAATAATACATACAAGAATATTTCCAAAGACATGAAATAATGTCTTGTTTTTATACTGGCTGGTTGTTCAAACGCTATACAAAATATCAGAAACTGCGAAAAAGCATCGTTCCCAATGATACCTATGGATTAAATAGCAATTAATATGTATACAGCGTCTCACACTATCTATCATCAAACTTATCAACTTTTTACAAATACTTACAAGACAGTGTTAGTCATTTGGAGACATCTTACCAAGGAGAAATTATACCAAGTGTTATCATTCCATAAATAAATGCACTACGGCAGGTTTAATATCACACATTGGTATAATTCTATTTGAATATGAACACATTGACTTTGTTGGATTTCTTTAAAAAGACTAGTTCTATACGCATAAAAATAGGAGACCTCTAAGGGCCATTACAACCTGATTCTGTAGGAGCGTATCACGAGAAAGCGCAAACATATCTTGCCAATATAGCATTGATGACATCTTTCTTAATCAAAATATCAGGCAGAAAATAATGCTGACTAACTCCATGTTTAAGTCAATGCTTCCACATAGTCAAATTAGCTCGGTGTGATAAAACACACAGATATGGAGAAAGAGGCGTTTTATTGTTTGTTTCGATACTGACAAGAAAATTACAAAAGGTACGGAGAGAGTTTAACTTTCAGGTGTATCTACTCTCAGAAAGTGAATGATTGCTTCAAATAAAGGAGCATCAAGAACAGAAACGATATCAAAATGAGTTGCTTTTGCAGTATACTTGAAGGGACTAAACAACATCATTACCAACAAACCATGTCCATATAGTACATTAAATAAGTTACTCAGCACCATTGTGAAACACGCAACATTGAGGCGACATTTAGCTCAATGTCATCACAATTCAAAACATGATATCCAAACTAAAGAATCATCACCCTCATGTGCGTGTATAAAATATGTTTCTTTCTCCAACTTTAGTATCACAATAAGGATTTGATGAAACAGTCAGATTTCATCAAAGGTATCATGATGGCATATAAGCCTCTTTATTAATGATAAAAATTAATGTCAGTGCCATGTAATGCAACAACAGGTAGTCATATGCATAGCACACTATATCATACTCTTCTCCTTGTTACTAAAAGCCTGAAGATAGATCTGTACAATTATCAGTAAAAATATCCTGTTTTAAATGCATGATAAATACCTTTCTTCTCTACTTCTGTAATATACACCCAAACAACTAACAAGCCTTGTATAAGGCAGTGGAGAATACATAAGATTCATATATGCAAATACTATTTAAAAATGTGCTTTTGTGCTGGCCATTCATTGTTCACTATATTGAGGATAGTTTGAGGTGTTTTTATGCTATCCTGTTTGTAATGATTTACTATCAAAAAGCCTTTCTGAGCCTTATTTTACGAGATAAGTTTACAATATTTAACTTGTATTATTCCACAATCTCATCATTATGAAATGGACCACTCACAAGTTCTTTTTAAAAAGGTGGAAAGAATATTTGTAACAGATCTTACTCTCATAATTCAAAGTTGTATTTGAACCGAAGCTCTGCACCTGCAACTATTGCATGGGAACGACATAATGGGGCAGTGTTTAATGTTTCAGTGCTATCGTGAATTTGCTAATTCTGAAAAATTGCATTCTGCTTGGGGAGTGATTAAAAAACAAAGAGGGCTAAGGGTTTTCTTTACAGTTCCTGTAGTAGGCAGCTTGCTCTTGTATATCTGTGAGTATACCCATCATCTTCATATTGAGGGCATCAATCTCTGCGGTTAGATCGTACAGCGTAGCGTTGTTGGCGTTGAAGGTATTTTGCAGGGCTGGGGAAAAGAAACAAGAGGCGATACAAAAACATAAATATGCAGAAATATAATTTCAACTGAACGTATACGCAATTCAAAGGGAAATGTGAAGATATGAAGATGAGGAATAATGTAAGATAACCCTATATTTCTTTCTTTCCTGTATTGTGCATGTTTTGCTACCCAGCTTGCAAAACTTTAAACATCAGATACAGGGGTGGTATTACAGAACGATAACTTAGGAGAAATCTTATCCAAAGTCTAGGATTCTCCTAAGTGGTATTCCAGAACGATCTTAACTTTTCTCCTAACTCCGCTCCTAAGATTTCTCCTAAGTTTTCTCCTATCTTTATGCAAATTTATGCAAATCATAAAGTTAGGAGGATTGGTATTACAGAATGCGCGTAAGAGAGGATTTAGGAGAAAACTTAGGAGAGCCTCCCCCCTGTCTTAGCCATTCATAACACACGCAATAAAAAAGAGCAGCATTTATTTGCGCAAGCGCACGTACATGATTGATGTGCACGCACATAGTTGCGCGACCACAAAGTTAGGGTCAATCCTAGGGGGACGAGGGCCCGCTGAGATGCTGTGATGATTGGCTGTTCATAAATGAAACACTTCCCTCCATTGGCTAATAAATGCGCACTGGGTGGGGTCAAACCCTCCCTAGTTTACATTAAGAGAGTCCTAAGAGGATGTTCTGTAAAACCAATTTCTTGCTCTCTTAGGCACCTCCTAACTCGGGGACTTAGGAGAAAACTTAGGAGAAAACTTAGGATAACTTCTGTAATACCACCCCTAGGTCATAAGACACTACTTTGTATATGAAAATAAAAGGGAGCTTTGCGTTTTTTTATACCTTGCTCTCAAAGACTGTGTTTGTCTTCAATACATTTAGGCTTCTTAGCAGCCACATGTTTGCATTTGTCAGAAATCAATGAAAAATGCTACTTATAGACATGTCAATAACATAAGAAATTGATAAAACCATTTTAAAACATTAACTGAAAAGTTTCTCTTCATTCCTTGCTATATAGTTGATTTTCATTTTTGTTTTTTATGAGGGGGGAGGATTATGACTAAACTGAAATTATGCATACATTTGTAAACGATGTTAATGGACATAAAAACAGCAACTTTCTTAACAAAAAACATAAGCTGTGATCTGTCACATTTCTTGCTTATAGAAGGTATTTGGGATGAGGAGAGAGGGGGGCAAATTGACCCCCAGTCTAAACATACTCAGCAAAAGTTCTGAATTGGATATAAAATGCCGGCTTGGTACAGGGTAGGGTCAGTTCAGCTTACCTAAGAGCTCGTTGTAGTCGTTGCGGATGTCTTCCTCGAAGGCGACGACATTGTTGAAGAGGGTCTCTGCCCGTTCATGGGCTTCCTCCACCTCAGCCACCTTGGCCATCACGTCATCCGCTGTCTGGTTGAAGTCTACCTCCGTAGTCTCCACCACCTGTAGAGGGCGACAGGCAAGGAGGGCAATACAAAGGACCATCTTACAGAGATTTAACTCTTTTATATCAAAGATGTTTAAAAAAAAAACATGCAAAACAAGTTTCTGATCCTGACATTATTTCTACATTGCCAGGGAATCATCTGGTTGCAGTCCACCACCTAAGGGGGAGGCAGAAAGGGATGAAAGGTTGTGTATCGCTTTGCAGTAAAATTATACTTGGTGAGGATTAGAAATATACCACATGAAAAGAACTTGTGAAATCTGACAGTATTATGTTCATTGGTTTCACAAATAAACATACTATGATTGCAGTAACTAAGTCTGTTAAGCAATTCTCAAGAATTTGCATAAACAAATTTGCAGCGGAAGGACGAACAACTTGAAATCATTTTGATAGTGGAGGTAAGAACCGATGAAATATGAGCAAGACATAAGGAAGCTAGGGCGTGAACCCTGGATCAAGTGAGAGAAGACAGGGCTTACCTGTGCTGCTCCCATGGCCTGTTCCTCGGCCATCTCGGCCAGCTCCACGGCCTCGCCGACCTTGACCTTGTTGTCAGTGACCTTGACCTGTACGCCCGCCAGCTGCTCCTTCATGGCGGCCACCTTCTCCAGGAGACCCTCAGACTTGTCCTTGGCACTGCCTACCTCAGACTCAATCTAGCAGGAGGGTGCAAGACAAATCTTCTCTTTGGGTATTTTGAAAATGACAATTCTACAGTTTGAAAACAACCATGGACCTGTGACAAATCTTATCTTTTGGTGTTTCAAAACAAGTAAATAGCATGTTATAGTGTGGAAATGACCATGGATCTACCAAAGAAAAAAATATCTTCTGGTATTTTTCAAACGGAAATCGTTTTAGTTTGAAAACTACCATGAACCTTGGAAAAATCTTACTTTGAAGTATTCCTCCAAACAGACTCTATAATATCACATTCCACTTGTATATAAAATTGTATATAGTAAAAGAGCAAATATGCAGATAAGTTTATGTTCATGAAGAATATGTCTTTAATGACTGAAAGAAGACATTTACAATCAATCAAGGGAGGAAAGAATGTGCTGCATTCAACCATTTTTTTCTGGAATCATGTGAATCCTGACAGAACGAATCACAAGCATCGCATCAATATCATGTTTTCACACCTGGACTAGGGCATCGTTTGCATCAGCGATGTCATCGGTGGCATTATTGATGGCTTCATCAGCAATGTTCTGCGCAGACTCGGCTTGATCTAGAGCACGCAAGACTCCATCAGCAGATCTCAGCACCTCCTCAGCATACGCCCTGAAAAAAAGTCCAGTCCATATATTGATTCACAGACACACGGTGATTGCACAATGCTCAATACCACATGTGAGGAGAGGTTGTCCTATGATGCACTATGCAGCAATATTAAGATTTTCTTTGCAGTCATGTCACTTCCCTACTAGTGTAAGAGTGTATGAGACTGGAAGCAGAAAGCTGAAAGCAAACAGAGATCTGGATGTCACTGCGAGGTGCATAATGGCAGAATGGAGAATGCTAGGACAAATAAGATATAAGCTGTACACACATGTACACCCTAAAAAAAATCACATGTCAATGTTTTTTTTTTTATTCAGAGACTCGGTGATATTAGACACACATAAGAAGGTTCCATTCTCCTACATGCTCCATGATTCATGGACTACTTGGGGATAATACCTTTACAGTCATTACTCTCAGTCTACTTGGCATTCTGCTTGTTTTGGACGAGTTTCTCTCATTGCATCATCCTAATAGCATGCCACAAGGGAGTGTGATATGTAGCAAGTAAAGGGCTTGATCGGGAGCAGGGTACAACTTACCGAGCGCGATCGGCCCTGTCCTTGAGGTCGTTGACCCTCTGGAGGTCGCCCCGCGTTGCAAGGATGATCTCGTCAATATTCTCCAGTGTGGCTATGATGTCCTCAATCTGCTGTGTCAGATCTGCACAGAAGGGAAAAAACACCACAGTATGTTCGTGATTATGTGAGAGCTTATATGAAGGCAGTTTGCAGTCGCTACTCAAAACCTGTCTGTGTATTTCCCCATTAGCAGTTTCCTGCCACAGGAACCAGGAAGGTACAGAATTTGCTCTACAGTCTAAACTTTCCCTCACAAGAAACATTACCTATAAAGACCCGTTTGTTAAGTTCACTTTTCTTGAATCCCTTCAGAGCATTTTGCATGTACTTGCACCTGTCCACAAAGACCATTGTTTCTTTTGGCTTGAAAGTTGGCTTGGAACAGCAATCTCCTCAAGCTCCAGCAAAGTCTTGGTGCGCATTACGTTCGTCATCGTTTTGGCAAAATAATCAAATGACTAATAAAGCCTTCATTTAAGAACCATCAAACTCAAATCTAAAAGCAAGTTGAGACTGACCTTCAATCTCCTCGGGTGAGAGCGATATATCGGTGTTGAGCGTGGCATTGACAAGCAGACGCACGTCCTCGGGTTCGGCCTTGGTGCGGCCAAGGAAGTCCGTGATGTTGTTGATGAGGTCCTTGATGTTGGTCTGGCCCCCCTCAGCCTCCTGCTTAGCCAGCAGAGCTGCCTCGTAAGCTGCCTTGGCCAGATCTAGCGCCTCCTGGGTTCGGTTCTTGGCTTGCATCATCTGCACAATGAGCAAAGAATACCATGTATCCATAGAGCATTCAGTACTGGGTCATTTTGCACAAAAATTACGATTAATCCTAAGTCCCAAAATTAAATGCAACTCCTTAAAATTAAATGCAACTTTGAGTTTAATCACAAGTCCCTAAGTGCAATGTGTGATAAATATTAAACGTAAGTTGTGTTTAATCATAACTTTAGTGCAAGACGGCCCTGGTATCACAAACAAACAAGCAATTAAAAATGTAATACCAGAGGGACTACATTATCTGCACAATGAGAAAAGAATACCACATATCCATACAGCATTATCATCAATCAAGTGAAAAATATGTTTTTGAACAACTAGTATTATTGCGATTTGCAGTCGACTGTACATCTTGTGACATTAGATGAGTGAACCTAGTATTTTGGGGTTTGTCGATCTTCTGCCAGAAAGGCAAGTGTCGCTTACTTTATTTCAATTTTTTCTTTCTTTCTTCTTTGTTCTTTGACAGACAGGAAATGAAAATAAATGTATGTTATGTATAAATGCATGATTACTCTAACGTTCCAATCATTGCCTTGTTGCTTAAGAATATGTGTTTGCATCAGGGACTATGGAGACGACAAATGATGATTCCTACCTCATCTAGCATGCTATCTGCCTCTTCCTTCTTGGTGTCCAGCTTCTCGTCGGCCTCTGACGCCCTCCTGAGGGCCTCCTCTGCCTTCTGGACGGAGCCGTCGCAGCCCAGACCGCCGCACTGACCACACGCAGCCCCACCGCACACATCACAGGAGTCTCCAGGGGATCCACAGATCTACAGAGGCAGTCAAGGGTCAAGGGTCATTAGTATCAGGGAGTCACAAACTAGGTTTAACGAGAAGAGTTATTTAAACAGTTTGGCCTGTACTCTACTTCATCCCATCCCATCCCACCGCATTACTTCATGTGAGTCTTCACGGGATCCACAGATCTATGAAGACAGGCAAGGGTCATGGGACAGGAAACTTCGTTCAGGTGAGACAAAAAATTAAACCTCGGTATAAGGTGCAATTTGTAACATATGACATTCCAGATGTTTACGAACAGTTTACAGTTCGACCTTCCTCAAACCAGTCTCCTAACCTCAGCTATCATGACATGAGTAAAACATGGGCTATTATGACAGCTATTCATGGTTTGTATTTCACACAACCCGCTCCAGCATCGGGTTTGTCTGGCTTTCTCCCTGCCAGACTGAGAGTGAGCAAGTCTTTCACATCCATCCCCCTCTTCCTCTCCTTTCCTCTCCTCCTCCTCCTCCCCCTTCCTACTCACCCTTCCCCTCCCCTCCCCCCTCCTCCCCCTTCCCCTCCTCCTCCCCCTTCCTCTCCCCCTCCTCTCCACCTCTCCCCCTCCTCTCCACCCCTCCTCCTCCTTCCCTCCCCCTTCCTCCTCCCCCTTCCTCCTCCCCCCCCCCCCCGCCACTTCCCCTCCACCTACACCCCACTCCACCCACCAGCTCATTGATGCCTGCCAGCTGTCCTTCCAGCCCCAAGAGTTGGTTTTCTACATTGTCCAGTCGGTCCAGGTAGGCCTGGCGTTCTGCCTGCCGGGCCGAGCTGCGCTGACTGAGCAAGTCTTCCACCTCCTGGCGCACCGCGGCCGACTCATCCAGAATGGGCTGGGCGGCGTCCACGCGTCTCTGGGCCTCACGGGACATGTTCTGGCTCTGCAGGATGCTGTTCATGGCACCTGGGAGCAAATTTGGAGTGAATTAAAAGAACTTATTCCTTTTCAACGAGTCCTGACATCATAAGGAAATTCATGAATTTCTTTTACAACTCCTCTACCCATGAAGAGCCAAGCCTGGTCGTTTTGCATCAAACATGAAAAGATGGGGAATTGCAGACTCTGACCTCTGTCTGTGTGGTCAAGTACAGACCCATGAACATGTCATGACCCAGTGTGCTGTGACAGGACCTCCCTGTTCACTGACCCACATTGATAACCCCCAAATGATGATATACCTCACCAACTGCCAATGTTGACTGCTCTAGTTGACATACAAGATAATAATAAGCCAAGTGATTCTCCAGTTGTCTAGCTGTCTCTGCTCCCTCCAAATCACTTGAGCAAAGATGGGTGACAAAATGGAAATCGCCCTAGGTACAATTGAGTACTGAGGTTTTTGAAGGAGTACAGCTCGTTATTTCTAAAACTGTGAGCCGTTGTTGTGTTAGTACATCGTCAAAAGTTTTTACATCTTAGCACTGTGAGAACATTATCCTTATTTGTCTCTGCCTCACCTTCTCCGGTGAAGGAGCTCAGCTGGATGCTCTCCCTCTGAAGGTTCTCCGCATCCTCCCTCAGCTCCCGGACCTCCATCTCCTGGAGGTTCAGGTCCCTCTCAGCCCGCAGGATCCTACCCCTGGTCCTGGACTGGGCATCCTGGACCTGCCTCACCCGGTCCCAGTAGTCTTCCAGGGTAGCTCTGATGATATCAAATGACATGAATATGTAACATGAAGTAGGCATTTAATTCAGTTTTATATAATCTTCCATTCTTATTGGTCACTGGACACTTCGGCTGCTTTTACTTAAATAATTTTCATCATCATTTATGATTTGACCAAGACTACTATCCACGATTACCAACAAAATGGATCTCAATTACACAACAAGTTACGATTCAAAAGAATGATAGAGCAAATAAGATTACTCGAGAGAAATGCACCTATATGAAACCCTTTTTCACACGGTTACATTTCTGACATCAAATGAAATGAATATGACACATTAGGCTGTGGGTGAAAAAAAGTAAAGTTGAGCTTTGAACTTGATATTACAAAAACCATGAAAACGGCCCAGAGGTTTGTCTGGTGGGCCCTACGGCCTCTCCTCCATACCTGATATCATCAAGCTCGCTCTGGATGTTAGAGACATCAGTTTCCGTGACAGAGGGCGCCCTAATCAGCGACTCTGCATACTCCACCAGCTGCTCCAGGCGGTCAAACTCATTGTCGTAGGCGTTTGACGCTCCCGAGAACTTAATCTTACGGGCCCGATCGATCAATTCATCAGTTTGGTCTGATCAAGAACAAGAGAGACAAAGACAGAGATGAATCATAGCAAATTGAAAATATACATATAAAGCAATTTAAATTCATCTCTTCATTCCCTCTTAAATTTTTCCTTTCTGTTCTTCCCTGGATAAGGTGATTATTAATCGCAAAAGAAGACAGTCCAAGTGACTGTTTTAAAGAAGGAAAGGACTTACTCCTAAGATCCATCACAATGCGGTCCCAGTCGTCGAAGCACTCGCCACACGGCTCGCACCGCGGTAGTTCACCGGTGGTTCCCCGGGCGCACTGGTCACAGCGGTAGCCTGTCACACCGAGCAGGCAGACGCACTGACCGGTCTCACGCTCACACTGAGAGGTTGCAGATCCCTGGGGGTCACAGTCGCACTCTGCTCACACATGAGAAATGGAGATATCATGTTTTATAATGATTGTATGTCTTGACGTCACAATGCTGTTTATGGCACCTGGAAGAAGAATTGGAAGTGAACTGAATGAATTTGATTTTTTTTCTTTCCATGAGCCTTTTTTTCATAAGGAATAGAAAATCTTTCGTTTCCACTCATTCTCCAATTCTTTTCTTCTAAGGATGTCAGTTACAGTTTCATCCTGACCCTGATAATTACTTACACCCCTACTCAGTCTGTTCATTTGTTTGTCTCCTCAATATATGTGCCTTCCTGGTACTAAAATGCAACGATGATGCAGAAGCAGTTAAATAAGCTTGGTACACAATTAACTAATTAAGAGCCCACACTTGATACACATATCAAGAACTGAGGATTTATTTTAGGTTGTCACGTGGAAGATTGGATGCCTGACTTACCGTAGCAGCCCACGCGTGGGTCTCCCCAGTAGTTTGCCTCACAGTCACAGCAGTCCCTGCCGCCAAAGCCTGCACGGCATGCACACTGGCCAGTGAACTAATCAGCCAGTCAGACAGAGATAGAGAGAGATGAGGCGGAAGAACATTTAACATTGAAGGATACATCTCTAAACAGCATGATAATGATGTTCCACAGCTGGTATAGAATGCACCCAAGCCAATGAACTTAAGAACGAAAATAATAAAACAAGATTGATACAGTTTGAAAACAAATCAGACGTATCATAATGAAGTTGTGAGTTTGTGTAAATCATTATTACTAGCACTGACTCCTGATCATTAACCTTCATGAGCAATTCCATTGGTCCACAAAGACCAGCTGTATGGGATTGCCATTGTTCTAATGTACCATGCGTAAGCAAACAGCACCTAGACCATCACTTGCCTACCTATGATTTAGAGAGCAAACTTATAAAGCTAGTAAGTAAGATTTTTAAACCCAAGCTTTTGCTCAACAGTTTCTCTTATTTTTCTGCTTGAATACACGTTAAGTTATTGTAAGGGTTTAATTCACCTTTTAAATGATTAGTTAGTCGTACTCACCTCGTCGCATCTGGTGGACACGGAGCCATAGGAGCAGCAGCTGCAGGACTCGCAGCCTTGCCCGCTGGCCAGCTTCCAGTGGTTGGGGGCGCACCGGTCGCACTGCGTCCCCTCCACGTTGGGCAGGCAGGGGCACTGGCCGCTCACCGGGTCGCACACCCCGCAGTTGTTGTCCAGGTCGCACAGCTGCCGGTCCGTACCCAGGATACTGCAGCCGCAGTCTGGCAGGGAAGTAGAGAGAGGTGTGATTACAATTAGCAGGTTTCGTAAAATATTCCTAACTTTGACCTTAACTACACAGGAATGCGTAATTGCATTTATCTGCATTTCCTGATTTACTATCCGATGCGTCCTGAATCTATTATTTGATAGGTGGACATCCCTAGGGCAGGCTATGGGGTTACCATTAATAAGGTATCGTTTGAACGACTCACATAAACTTTGCATACATTATGAAAATGGTCTATCGGAGGCATTATTATTGAAAATATAAGAGGAAAGAATAATTTGAATGAACGAATCCAATCAAGAGAGAGCCCCAGTGTTATTTTATCAATGATAAGAAATGCCTAACTGCCTGGAAGTCTCGTACACATATGTCATGGCCAGGTTAAATCCCTGACCTCCACACACATGTAAACCCAAGAAGCATTTCTCTCACCTCGACACGTCCTCTGCAGGGCGTCGCCATAGAAACCAGGTGCGCACACCTCACAGTTGAACCCAGCCGTGTTGTAAAGGCAGCGCAGGCACTGACCGGTTCGGCCGTCACAGTTGCCAGGATTACTGGTGAGCGTGTTGCCGTTGCAGCTGCAGAGGTTGCACACACCCCTGCGCTCCGTGGGGTTGCCAAAGTAGTTGTTGTCGCACTGATCGCAGCGGATGCCTGGTGGTACACAGGAAAGAGGGTGAAGAGACAAAACAATTACCTTCACATCTTCTCATTCAAGACATATGTGGCACATATGATACAAGAACGGGTTCATAAGCACGATTTGCATACACTCCAAAACAATGACCCACAATTGATTTTTTTTTACAGCAACTACAAATCCGGTGATCAAAGTCCAGCACACACATTCCAAAGATGGTCTCGACATAGAAACAGACTGTGATTTGAGGGCAAGTCCCTGAGAGGTCAAACATCAATAAACTTTGCCATAAATACATTTTTCACTGTAGCTAGAAGCTCATTCCACAGGTGAAAGTGAATGTAACAGCATTTTCAATTACTGTGAAAAATATCAATATGGGATCATTTGGGGCCTCATATCAATTTGTCATCATTTTGGGGTCATTTTTTGGCACATTTTGGCATAACTTGACATTTTACTTCTGTAGAATCATCACTTTACAACGTTTTGTTCATGGCAGAAGCATGAAAAAGTCCTTTAGGAGTCCCAACTCCACCTCTCCCCTCTCCCGGGGGGCTGCTACTCTCACCTGTGTAGCCAGTGAAGCAGTCACACTGTACGGTCTGTGTGGGCTGGTCCAGCTGGCATGTGTCTGCAAACTGGTTCCCCGTTCCCTCTCCGCCGGGACAGAGACACGCTTGGCAGGGCAGCCTCGAGCCGAGCGTCGGGTCGCCATAGTAACCACGCTTGCATCTGGTGGGTAAAATGGGCGAACAGCAATGGTGTCCATCAAATGGCAGTTTAAACAGTAACAAAATAGCGATTCCATGATTTGAATTCTTGTGTGATCCTATAGTAGGCAACTTGAATAGACCTGATATTCATGTAGATTACCTTAACACAGAATGTGTCAAGCATGCTATATTTCTTTTGAGCCTTGGTTACAACTCTGTCATCATCCCTCTCTTCCAATCTCTTGCTGTCAAAGCCTTTGTTGTTGTAACTCTTGATTGATTATCTTGCAGTAAAGCCTTCCAAACATACCATGTTTCCTTCTAACATTGGTTATTATTCTCTCATCACCCTTCCAATTAGCCTCCAGGGGCATAAACCCTCTATCAATCACCTTACCACAAAACCTTTCAACCATGCTGTATTTCTTCCATACAATGATTACATCTCTCTCATCACCCCACCCTGCCTACCTCTCGCAGTAGAAGCCTTCGGTGTTGCTCTGGCACTCACGGCACTCTCCCGTGCGGGGATCACAGACGTCAGCGTGGCCGTTGCACTCGCAGCGCTGGCACTGGGGGAAGTTCCAATAGCCCGGCTGGCACTCGTTGCACTGCTGGCCATAGGTGTTGGGCCTGCAGGGGCACTGGCCCGTCAGCTGGTTGCAGAACTCGTTCTGAGAGCCTGTCGTGTCACAGCTGCAGGCTGGGTGGAATTAGGGTGGTGGAGAGCAAGTTCATTTTGTGTGACATGTGCAGTTGTTCATCACTTTAGTCATTCATAAATCTATTCTCTCAAAAGGCCTAAATGAATATTTGCTTTGCCTAAATTTTTCAAACAGAAACTTTGTAAAAAAAACAAAAAGTTTTTTTGAGAAAGAGAGAAAGAGGGAGAGGGAGAGGGAGAGGGAGAGGGAGAGGGAGAGGGAGAGAGGAAGAGGGACACAGAGCAAGAGAGAGAGAGAGTAAGTGTGAGACAGAGAGTGAGAGTGAGAGGGAGACAGAGATAGAGAAAGAGAGAGAGGGAGAGAGACTTACGTGTGCACCCTTCGGGCCCAAAACCATAGGTACCAGGGGCACACTGGTTGCATGTGCGGCCGATCACATTGGGCTTGCACTGGCACTGGCCACCTGTCTCGTCGCACATGTTGCTGAGAGAGCCGGTCGGGTCGCACTGGCAGGCTGCGGAATACAAGCAACCATCATGTTTAATTTAATCACGGACTTTCTTTCTTTCTTTATATATCTATTTGGTAAGATTTAAAAAGGGTTGCTCATTCAGTTCAGTCTAGAACGCGTATGAGATGTGCATGAATGTCACCTATCATTCCCAACTGATGTTGATCAGACATTTCTGATGAAGTAGACTAAAAAGCAGATCCATGCATAAAATCAATCAATGAATCAACCCATCAACCAATCAACCACTTAAAAAAGCTATCAATACATTGATCAATCCATCCATTAATTAATATTGCATTCAATAAGTCAGTGAATGAACCTATGAATGAATGAGTGAATCAATACATTTATCAAATCAATTATTCAATCTATTAAGTCATTAATCAGTCAGTCTGTCAATGATAGGCAAAATGCACAAGACAGTTTCAGAAACCGAGCAAGTTAGGCGAGTTGCTTACGCAGAGCGCCGTCAAACGCCATGGCAGACATGCTGAACATGAGGCCTTTGCAGATGTCCGAGAGGGAGGAGTGGACTGCAGAGACGTGTGCCTCTCCGCACCGGTAGTACTCCCACTGCTCCCTGCGGTACTGCTCAATGGGGTCCGGCCCCTGGAAGATGGGGTAGCTGGTCGAGCGGGGCATTACCACCAGCTGTGGGTTGAGGGGACACCATTTAAACTCAAAGCTCAGTGATAGGTAAGGGTTAATAGAGTTAAAGAAAATGGGGCCTTTAGCAATGAAGTGCCATTCTGCTATTACCACATTTGAAAATATTTTTCAATGTGTTTTGTGTTTTGAATCAGAGATAAAATGTGGTTTTTAGGAATATGTCCATGCAAAATTTCACTAACATCAATTTATAGAAACATGGATTCTGGCTCAGCAAACTGGCTACAAATATCCTTTAAGAATGAATAGTTCTGTGGTGATGCGTGACTTTATAAGGTGAGGCAGTGTCTGATGTCCATGTACTTACTGAGTCCAAGAGGATCTGGGCATTCACTGGCTGGCTGTCAGAGTTGTAACGAGTGAAGTCCACTCGGATCGTGTACGTTTTCCCTGTCTCCAAGCAAACGGGGTCACTCAGGACAACATGTCTATGGCACATAAAGAGATGTAAAATAACATCAATTTTTGTTATCGCATGTTACAAGAATGAACGTTTATGACATTGTAACAGTACAGATTTGTGTGAGAAGCAGCGGATCAAATATTGGATTGTATTGTGTACATTTTGCACAGAGACAACAATAAAACAGATTAGTAATGTATGTATTTACAGGGAATATTTGTATAATTATAAGATATCATCTTGCATTATGGTGTATTATTATTGACAAAAATCAGGTAAATGCATGTAATGTATATACTGGACGGGGGCTTCAATCAAATGTTGTTCAAAAATATCCCATTTCTGCGTGTGTATGCCTTTTGTGATAACTTTGAAGACATGTGGATTCACAATTAATGATGTCTCACAAAAGGTTTTAAGTTGTTTTAATTTGATGGCTATTGATTTCTCACACATCTGCTATTCTGAACATTTTAAATGCTTAAAACAATCCATTCCAGTATAATACCCCTTTGGATGTGTTGCACTATTCACAGGCATTATGAGAGAATTTGATGCACTTGTATGACAAAGTGCAAATACTGCATTCGTTTGAGGTTTGGTTACGATCATATGAGGTAAAAGATATAGTACAGAAACAGCTGTTATGGTAATAATGACAGGATGTGTGAGAGCATGAACCGTTTCCTAAGGCTAGCGGTATGACGAGTAGATTGTGGTTCCTGTGGAGGTAGTTTCTGTGGTGTGTTCTGAAACTGATATGACAACACAGTACTGAGTGATACAAAATTATAGATGGGTTTACAGTTGATGTAAACAAGAGAGGACAGTAGAACAATCCCTCGAAAGAGCGATATGGCACGCAGGTTGTCTATATGCGATTGAGTATACACATCAAGATGTTCTACAACTGAATACCCTACAGAGACTTCTTCATGTGATGACGGCATATAGGGGAAAGTTCTCATAATACATTTGGAGTTTGTTTGCAATTATGTCCGCCTCTGGCCTCCTGCACTAGTTTGTGAGACCAGAACGGAACATGATTGCAAACAAAATCTGGATACCGCTTTATGGCATTATGGGACGGATGTCCTCCTATATGAGGTATGGAGGACTGGTAATACTCGATGGGTTAATGTGTTTAGCATAGACAGGAAATGCAAAAGAGCGCTCGTAGAATTGACATAATAATGACAGGACATCAGAATGCATTACCAACTTCCTTATGGCTGAAATGGGTCTAGCAGGTTGCCTATAAAGATTTGGTTCTGTAAATATTGTTCCCACTGATTTAACGTCAGAGAGCTGCTAGTACGGGTAATCGATTTGATGATAGGTTTACAATACAAAGGAGATATACAGAAACAGGAGTGGGTGCAGGTTCTAATAACTTGTCCTCATACTACCCTCTTTTGAGTTTTTTTTTCTAGATTTGTTATACATCATCTGAGATATGACAAGCAGTTTTAATAATGTACATGACATCCTTGGAATTGAACTAATGAGTGCTGAATGGGCTGATACTAACAACAAAGCAATGTAAAGATTTAATATAAAAGTGACAAGTCAACAACACGCAGGTGGCTTTGGGGACACAGTTGAAACAGTATATGTCCTACCACCAATCTTACTTTCAATATCTGCACGTACAACATAGGTAAATATGTATAAAAAACTACACAAATGGGCAATTGAATTCCATGATTTGGGTCATTGGATATGATTGATCAAAATTATTTCATTTTTTTCAAAAGGGACTTTCTGTACTGGCATTTCAAATGTGTGCCAGGAATAAAGGGAATGTAAACTTCTTAAACGAACAATAGGACTGATGCAAAGCTATGACAAGAAATAAAATGAAAGAATATTGGTTACTCGGTTTACGTCATCTCAAAGACAACCATGGCATTTCCCAAATGATTGTAGATGCAGAACATGGTTTACCTGCTTCCTGAAGGCAGAGATGTGACGAGCAGGTCATCCTGTGGGATGGTGTTACCGCAAACACTGTGGGTCGGGATGTCGCCAGGTCGGGTGATGCTCAGGCGCACGTCCTCCCACACTCCAGGGAGCTGGCACAAACAAGGGATGGGAGAGATACTTTGAATAGAATGAGCATTTTATGATTTATCTACGGGAGTGGACTAAACAAGGATGGGAGAAACATTTAGCTACTCATTATGATTCATCCCACATGGAAGGATATAAGGCTCCAAGAAAACAATTTTAATGCACAGAAGAACAGTAAAACTCATGTTATAATTAAGCTACATTTTACTTAGTACAAGACATTCACCTCGCAGCAACTTTCCCTCTCTTCTTCTTCTTAATTTTCTTTTTCCTTTTAAGCGCTTTGAGACCTTTTTCAAAGGTATAATGCGCTATACAAGAACTGTTATATTATTATTATTATTATTATATCTTCTTTCATCCAGTTACTTTGATAAACAAGATATGTTAGCTGGAGCTGGCATACACAAGGCATACAAGCCTGAGAAATGGGCAAAAATGTTTGCTAGGGCTTGAATTTAGGGTTTTGCCTGAAAAATACTAGTCCTTGAAACCACAAAAGAATCATAAAATAATCACAGCAGGAAAGTCTGATGAAGTTTAGATGGAGTGTGAAGCTTACCAGAGGTTCGTATCTGAGGATGATGTCGTAGTCTCCAGACATGGGCAGGTTGCCGAAGGTGAACTCAATGGAGCCACCCTCGTGAATCCGCATGAAACCAGGTCCGGTCCAGGTGATGTACTCCCCATCCCGGGTTCGGGGATAGTAGTCAATAAGCTGTGAGGGTCAGGGATAAGGTGGGGGGAGAGGAGGAGAGAGGGGGAGAGAGGGGGGGAGAGGGGGAGAGAGGGGGAGGGGGGGGGGAGAGAGGGGGAGAGAGGGGGAGAGAGGGGGAGAGAGGGGGAGAGAGGGGGAGAAAGGGGTAGAGAGAGAAAGAGAGAAGGGGAGAGAGAAGGGGAGAGAGAAGGAGAGGGGAGAGAGAAGGAGAGGAGAGAGAGAAAAGGGAGAAAAAAGGGGAGAGAGAAGGGGAAAGAGAAGGGGAGAGAGAGAGAGAGAGTGAGAGAGGTAGAGAGTAGAGAGGAGGAGAGATGAAGTGAGAGGAAGAGAGAGGTCGATAGGGTGAGGGAGAAGAGAGAAGGAGAGACATTGTAAGAAATGGAATGAGAGAGAGAGAGAGAGATTGAGATTGAGAGATGTAATCAATTGCAATATTACAGCTGTCAGGGCAGAGATGATATTATATGTCTACGTATTTGTAATCCCATTATCAAACATGTAGCATGTCAAGCTGACCTTGAACATAAGACAAAGACAGGAAATATACTTATGGGTTATAATCTAAGACAAGATTATTATTCATAATTTCTGTGAGGGAATTCCGAATTTGTTATCGATCTTGTACAAATAACAATTGACACAAATAGCCTGCTTTCATATAATTTCAAAGTGATTTAAATCAACGTATCTGTTTAAAGTTAAAAACATATCTCAAATACCTTAGGTATCTTAAATGTCTGAATCAAGTGAAATTGATTGATACTGGTAGTGGATGCCTACATGTACAGCACAAGGGCTGCTCTCCCCCCTCTGACTGATAGATTCCGCCTTACCGAGAGATCACCGACAGCTCGTGCATACTCTGCCTCGTAGGTGTAGTAGTCCATGTTGACGTAGAAGTAGCCAGAGTTCACCTCATTGCACTGCCTCTGACCGATGTTACGCCGGCACGGACACTGGCCCGATATCTGGCTGCACGAGTTGTTGTATGATCCGCCCGGGTCGCAGTTGCACTCCTTACAGCCATAGATGTCTGCACTCAGGCCGTAGTAACCCTCCTGTTAGGACCATGGAGTGGTAATATCAGAATAAGCACATTATAATAATAATGCTACTGATGATGGTGACTATGTTGGTGATGATGAGAAGGATGACGATGATGGTGATAATGATGATGATTATAATTGAACAGAAATAATGAACCTTTATTATCTCTGCATCCAAAGAACTTGAATTTACTTTTACTTGTTGGTAAAAATAGGAAGTATTTCAAAAGATTAATCAAGAATTGTCTTGAAAGTGAGGTGAAAATTTCTGTCTCATTAAAACATTTTCAAAAGTGATACAATTTTCTGTGAATATGAAATAGAAATAAGCCAGAAAATTTATGTTTTAGTCTCATAAAACATGTTTAAAAGCAAAAGCATATTTTATCATTGAATCAGCTGGGGCAATAAGTGACGCCTCCACTCTTAGTGTGGTCGGTCTGGGTGTGGCCCACATGTTCTATAAATGAATTCATAGGTCTCAGGAAAGGTTAGAGGGACATGAGTATGATGCTGTGGGACTTACATAGCATCGGTCACAGTTCTGCCCTGTGACAAATCTCTTGCAACGACAGTTGCCAGTAGACTTGTCGCAGCCCATGTTGTTCTCTGACCCAAGCAGGTTGCAGGCGCATTCTAGAAGAAAAGGAGAATTTAAAAAGATATGATCGGAACGCTGTCAAGATGGCAAAAAGGGAGCAAGTGTTTCATGATGGGATTTTTATATGCCCATCTATGTAACATTATGAAGGACACCAAGCAAGCAACTGACGCTGTAAATATTTCTCAAGAAAAACTCCCACTGATATTTCCCTATTCCATTCATTTGCTAATCATTTCAATTCTATAACAACATTTTCTGGATGCTTAGTAGATAAATGCTAGAAAGGGGAAATTGGAAGTCTTCCCAACTAGCATTTTTTTCCAAAAGATCTCAATATAAGATATGGAATGTTTTAGTTCCTTTCCTAGCAGTGTTTCATTAATATAATCCTCCTTAAACCAGGCTGTCATCTGCCATTTTCAATTCACAAAACGCTTCTGCTCCAGAATGTCAGCAGGAACAAACTTCAAGGCCATGTAGTTATAAGCTGTACAATAATTGTAGCTCATAATAGTTGTTATGGAAAAATGCTAGTAGCCAATCAGCTCTTAGCACTGTAGTTGCTCTTATACATGTAGTTGCACTCAATGGCCAGTTACAAAAGTTGTTGAATGAACATGGCTCCAAACAAAGTTTTGATGAGTGAAAAATGACTGAAATTCAACAGCACACAACAAAAGCCATAACGATTCTAATGAACACTCATTCCAGCTCGTGGTGAAGAGGACTGGTTGGGTGTGGTCGTCGTTACCTCGGCAACCCTCAGGGTTGTCTTCCCTCAGTTCCCAGTAGCCGTCCTGGCAGGTGTCGCAGCGCTGGCCCGTCACGTAGCGCTTGCACAGGCACATCCCGGCCACAACATCACCCTGGGAGTGGCTCGCACACTCCCCTCCATTCTCAGAACCAGAGGGGTCGCAGTTGCATGCTAAATGGGTGGAGTGGGTGTGGTCGGTGGAGTGGGTGTGGTTGGTGGAGGGGAGGGGGAGCAGTCAGATCAGCAGTGAGTGAGGAAGTAAAAGGGGAGGAGGAAAGTGGGAAGGCAAGGCATCCACACAAGAATTAGAGAAGCATTAATTAAAAATCTTGGCAATTGTTACTGCAGCAATGAAATCTGCAATCACAATAAGACATTGCTCTAATAACACAAGGATGCCAGTTATATTTTGTGTGTAAGGCCTGAAATTATCCCTCTGAAAGATGGCCAAATTTTATGTGCCACAGCCATCTTGTCAACAAAGGCTTTTGCTTCAAAACTGGTATCCCCTAATACCCTAATACATTACAAAACTTGATTAGAATGCAGAGCAAAACATGTTATGAAAAATTGGGAGTAAAGATGGCTCTGAACATGTATTACAGGGTGTCCCAAGTAAGTTGGGAGTGATTACACTCTCATCACTCTTAAAGTTTTCCTCTAAAGTCTGATATAACCCTGTAAAACTATGCTCAACAAAATGTTCAAATCAAAGTCAACATTTGATGAACACACACAAAACATGACAAACAAACATAACACTTTGCAGAATTTAGGTATGAAGTAGGCACTGAAACCAACTAAACCACATGCATGTTCTCATCCTAGTAACATAAATTCTGATTAGTCTGGAACAAATCAAAACATACAAAAAATGTAAATTTTTCCTCAATAAGTAGTTATTTCAAAATGATTAGAAAAACAACATCAATGAACAAATGAAAAGATGATGTTTAAATATTATCTTGCTTCTTCTACTTCTCCTGCAAAAATGATAACAAGAGCCACACATGGTGACTGAAACTCCTTCAAACCTCATAGCAAAGAAATTGTAATTGAACGAAAACAAACTAACACTTTCACCAAAAAAATATCTCTAGACATTAGAAGTATAAAGCAAATCATTCAGGAATTCATATCAAAATCAAAGTGAAAGTAGCACGAGAGAAGAAAACAAGGACTGTATTGCTGCTCTTGCATTAGAAAAGCAACCTAAGTCAACTTCGAAATTATGTAATCTGCATGCCATTTCTAGCCTGCCCAATAAAACAAAAAGACACACACACACAATGAAAAAGATATCCACAATGACATGACTTACGGACACAGATGTTGGGGTCTCTGATGTCACGGTCTGGATGCATGAAGAAGAAGGGTTTGCACTGCTCACAGTTACGCCCAAGGGTGTTATGCATGCAGTTATCGCACACCCCACCGCTGGCTCCATTCGTCAGCTGGTACACCGCTTCGTCAAAATGGCAACTCGTGGCATGGTCATTACAGTTACACCCTGTGCAGATAAAAAGACAAAAATATTTCTAGACATACAGTATGTGGTGTATTTGTATGGTGCCTTTAAAGATGAAAGGGGGTGAAGGGCATTTACTCTGTTTCTCAAAGGTTGATATCCTCAGGTCTTGCTAATTGTGAAAGTAACGTTAGCATAGCAGTGTTAGGTGAATATATGTATGTACATGTACACCTTTGGACTCACAATGTTATTTTAAATTCCACAAGTCAGCAAACACTACTTCATTGGAATTAAAAGAATGTAATGGAGATAGAAACAACTATGTAAACAGGCAAATAGAGCATAACATTTTTTAAAAATACACAGTGGCTTAGGGTGATCTCGACCCTGCAATGAGCAAATAGCAATGATTTTCCTCCAAGTGCACTAGAAACCATACTTCAGGGTGTTTGTTTCATAATATCAGGCTTAAAGGTAGTCCCCACAATTTGCCAAGATGCATTATGCATACACACAGAATACAAATGATTTAAAATATTAAAAACAAAAGAAAATATTATTACATAAACACACTAAAAACACAGATATTATACAGCAGGTCCTGGTATATACAAGTTAGACACAAACAAATTCTACCTGACCCATATCAATTATGTAGCTGAATGAAGCACCAGTACATATAAAGTACACATTCTAAATAAACTTGATGAAGTAAAGTATTGCAATAAATTAGTTCTACCCTTGACCCAGCCCTAATTACATTCCATCAATAGGAGGTCTCCACTGTACTGAATGGAGTGTAACGCACCCAGTTAAAATGGACCTCACGTCTATCAGAGTAACAGGCCACAATGAATAGGAGAAGCCTACATATGCTGATACTGTGTACTGCTACTCTATTTCGATTTCTTCAAGTCCCCCGGGAATATGAGGTAAACATGTTAGAAGTAGCCACGGCATTAAATTGCCAAATATTGTTTGTACAAAATGTATGTACTATACAGCTCCATATTCTGCATTCATTTTTCGCATAAGCAAATTCTTTATCCATTAGTGATAGCATTATAAAAATCCATATAAAAAAATGCAAGGGAGCGACTTACTTTTTGGCTTTGTGTAAAATGCTCTCATAACAATGTAACTGAAAATAAAGTGTATGTACACTACCATGGAGAGGGCAACAGGCTCACAGTAAAACAGCTGTTGCCACAAAAACAGTGAAATCAACATTGAGTTACCCATTCATCTAAATGTTGAAGACAGTGATAACAATTATAAATTCCTTTGCAGGGGCTGCTTTCCAAGGCTGATGTCATGTATTCAACACCCTGAATTTTATTTTACGTTACACTCTGTGAAAAGTTTTTGATTCAAAGGGGCTCTTATCTGTATTATTGGGGCTAAATCGTCTAATCCCCCTTCTAAAGTGATTCCCTACATGTATGTACTCACTCTTGCACTCGTTGCTTTGTCCGTTCAGTGTTGCAGGCCTCCAGGGCTGGTCGTTAAAGAAGGGCATGCATCTCTCGCAGTTCTTGCCCTCGGTGTAATGGATACACTCACACTCTCCGTTCACCTGCAGACAGACAGAGCAAGATAGGGTGAAGGAGAAAGTTAGTGAGTGTCACTATGACTGTGAACATGATATACTATGAAGGCCTCTCAGGGTCACAAGCCCATGATTCAAGACATTGTCGGGGACGCACATGAATCCGTCCAACTGTCGCCATGAAACCAGGATCAAATTGCAGTGTCAAATTTTCTATAAATTCTAGAAGCTATCCTAGTGGAGGCAGTGGGAGACGAATGTGTAATTCTAATGTTTTGCTCTCCATCATTATTCGGTATTCTGTAAAGGCTTTGTGGCTGGTGACAGATTAAAGGTGATATTCATAGGAAATAAAATCAAATAAATATAGTTTATTTTATAATTGAATGAGTTATTAAAGCAATTTATGAAGCTAACATGCCATGAAAGTGTTCAGTTATGTGTTTAATGAAAGTCAAATTTCATTAAATTGACTCTCTTCCTGACCTACGAAATCGCCTAAGGGAAAGTGGCGTTGTGTGTACGTCACAGCCGGGATATGCTTCACAATGACCATTGTGTATCACACCTGTTAATCCACTAGCAACTGCCATCACAGTTTCATTAACAATGCCTGATGCTTCTGGCGGAAAAGAAGCTGCAGATTGGCATGTGTGATGCACAAAAACGCCTCCCGTTTCTTACGTCAGACCTAAAGGCCGTTTCGGATGACAGTAGGTCAAATTTGTCCCGAGAAAACGGTGATTGTTTTTACCCTAATTTCGCTTTTTGGAAAGTGATATATTGTTTGAATGTCATCCGAGCTCATTGTATGGCTTATAAGCTTTCTGTAGATGAATATCTTCATATTTTTGGATTTTCTATGAATATCACCTTTAATATCACTACTTCTTCATCACTGACAGGGGTGGGAAAAAGGGAGAGAACATGTTTCTTGTTATCATGAGTGAATACATGTCTGATAGGCCAGATACACACTGTCACGGTCCCAGTCCTTATTGCCATGGCAACACTTTCATTGGCTGTGCACCTCATGAAAATATGAGAAGCGATGGAGAGTTATGGATTGCCACGTCTGTGAATCTTAAACTCCAATGTCACTATTAAGTGAGCTGTTTCTTAAAATGATACATATACCAGTACACATGTTGTTCTGTCGGTTTGTCTCCCTCTTCCTCTGCCTTTGTTTCTCTGTCCAACCTCCCCCCCCCCCCTCACCCCCCCTCCCCTCCCACTTTCTCTGTTTCTTTCCCTCCCTCTTTCTCACAAAGATACACACACAATACACACATGATATTTCTGCACGACGCTTTGGCATTTGGAACTGACATGCATGAAAGCAGTGAGTGGCAGGCAATTATGAAGTCCAAAATAAACAGAGGACAGAAAATAGCTAACAGGTACCCACTGCTCCCTACACCCTACACCAGCACTGCCTAAATTGCAACAGGTGAGGACCTGAGCGTGCCCTCTGACACAGTGATGACAAGGTGAGACTTTGTAGCCACTCAGGTGGTAGGAAGACCATTAATGTGTTTAGACTAGACAGGGGAGAATAGTGACAGGAAGTCCTGTAGACCTCCACCAGAAATAAAAGTATTCTTACTTGCTCATACACTGTAACAAATTAATTTAACCCATGTTGATCAAGCATCACAAATAGGTGGTTTGGGTCTTTTTATGTGATCATTGTTGGATTCAATTAGCACAGGATTTATGTAGGTACATATAAGTAGAAAATAGATCCTTCTACTAGTGTGCTCGCTTGCAAACATCTTCATAGGAGTCTTTAAAGATTAGATGTTTCTAACCTATGGAACAAGTCAGTCCTGATTGGGGTAAGGAGACGATTCCACCATTTTAAGTCTAACTGTTGGAGAGATGTAAAAAAAAAGTTGTGCCATGAACTTTGAAAAGCAGGAAATATGTTAAACAAATGAACACCTACCACAGGCGAATCCAAATTAGCAGTGTGATCATATAGTGTACACCAAGTTCCGTTCACTTTTAACCACTTATGGGTTCATCCCAGAAGGTTATTTAGCCAACAAACTGTATCAATCATTCACTGGTCGCGTAATATAGAGGGGGAATGACAACCTGCCAGTGCAAAAACAAACTACAGATCAATGCATTATTCATCCTTGATATCTTTGTATTTCAGCATCATATTTGTATGCGTTCCTTCACCTACATTATCGGTGCATTGCACACCAACACATGTGTACTTTCTACAGGTGTCCAGAATGCATGACGCATTCTACATTGTCCTTGAAGTAAGCTTAATTTAATCTGTCTGAATTATGATTCACCTTACCCTGGCTGTGACCCGGACGGGATAGATTATCCAGACAACAAAAATATACAATCACATTATCACAGACAAATTTACCCACTTCCTTCTGTGCTACTGTGACTATTTTATATCATTTTTTACTTTAGATAGCAATATGAATACCCCTCGTCCAGTACAAGCACTGCTCACATTTTCATTACAGTTTTCACCCCATTTGCTATTGAATTTCCCCAAAAGGTTAGTTACTGTATCTTAGCATTAAGTCTGCTTTACGTTATGTAGAATACTGCAAGGAGGTTGCTTCACTTTCATACATGTCCCTTGTACTTTATCACATAACAAATCATATTTAAATACATCTTTGGTACAAAAGGGATGTGGTACTTCAGTATAGAAAGGCTACACTCATATCACTGTAATTAACCTCTCAGTAACAAACCAGAGTAAGGCAAATTTAGTCTTGACACGTGTATGTGCCCACAGTAATAACAGTATTAAATGGTTTCATTTAATTTCCTCTGCTCTTTTTCCATGATCTAACCTCACTCACTGGTTATGACAAGGCCAAATCATCCTCACACAGCATTACGTGAATCCTCCCATGTGCAATTACAATTGTAATAACTACCAGTACATATTTGGCATCCCTTCCCTGTGTTGATGTCTTGTAATGTCAGCATAAAGGGCATACCTTGTACAATACAGTGTACAACTCATGTGTGTAATGATAGCGGTAGCATGAAGAATTTTCTGCAGTGGTGGATCCAGGTGGGGGCATAAGACTAAGAGGCATGCCTACCCCTATTCGGGGGGCAACACATAATGTTCCCATAGACTGTTGTGCTTATCATTGTCCTTTACTATCTTTTCAAAATGCCTGTTCTCCCTCAACCTCCAAATCCCGAATCCACCCCTGTTCAGTGTCAGTTTGTGAAGACTATGTCATGCAAGAAGTTTGCCTTGTATGGAGACAGAACCAATGAGATCATACCTACTTGACTGCTTTTACCTTCAAGCTGTGGTGCTTCTGAAAATAAGTATTTAGGGGCAGCAAGGTTGTATTCACGTGATTGCACTGATCTCATTGAGGCAATGAGGCAATGACATGTCTCAGTTCTTCATTGATTCGACAATTGATGTAACTATTTGTAAGACATTAAACGTTCTGTGCATACACACACCTACTACATGTTCTTACTTAATCTGTACCATTCAATGTGAAATCTATACTGCAAGATAAACTGTAACATGTTGAATGATAAAATCAATAAGAATGATGGTGCTAAATTCATGTTAACAAACTTTCAACATGGCAGGAATTCATATTATTTACAGCTCTTACTTGTCCAGCAGTGAACACATCCCTCAGATAAAGCTCCACGCCGAACATTCCCTCCTCCGCCCCCGCCCCCGCCCCCACCCCACCCTCACACAAACATGTACACAAACACATGTACAATTCTCCTCCTCACAGCCCATTCCACAATCCACACCTCTAGCCTCCTTGTGCCTCCCATCTGTGGAGTGCCTTCTGTGCTCTGGGCTCAGCCAAACCCACCCCACTGGGATATTTTCACTGTAATGATGCTTTCCCAGCGGGTCTGCTACCACAGTGTAAAAGTTCAAACTCCAAACATTCAGCTCATATATCACTCTCTCTCTCAACTTTTTCATCAATCATACTTATTGTGCACAATTCTGCATAATTCAAACAAGCAGAAACTATTCCCCTCCCTCAATTCTCTGCAATACCCTGTTCAGACCGGGTTTCCTGATGAACTAACAGTGAAGAAAGTCATAAAATTAGGCAGTGAAACGGCCTAAAGGGTTACTAAATTAGAAAAATAAATTCCTACTAATCTATGTAAAATTATCCACTAAAAACAAATTTCACATTTGTTTGCCGCAATAAAGTCTCATTTTGACGAAAATTTGAAAAAACGCACACTTCCACTGACGTCAGAGAAGCCAAAATGCCATAGATTGTACGGAAGTCAACAATGGACCATTTTCGTAATGTATCCACAACTTTCCCCCCAAACTGCATAGTAATGTGTTATTGCATTCACCCGTATCTTGTCATTCAGATTCAATAGATGGAATGCACTTTGAATCTATCAGTTGTTGCTGCTCGGACAAACCTCAGACAAGCTTTGGGGTTCCCAATAGTAACGTATTGTTTGAACGGAGTGAATAAAATATTTTAATCACGCCATTGGCATTTATGGCATTTTGACTTCTCTGACGTCACTGGAGGCGTACATTTTTTCAAATTTTCGTCAAAATGAGACTTTATTGCAGCAAACGAATGTGAAATTCGTTTTTAGTGGATAATTTTACATAGATTAGTGTGAACTTATTTTTCTAATTTAGTAACCCTTTAATATTTGTGCTACCTGTCAGGAGTGGGGGGGGGGGGAAGCTTTGCCTGAAATGTTTATCTTGTGTTTCTCCAGTGGTTCATTAGCCTAAAAATATCTAAACATATCTAAAAATACCTAAAAATATCACTGGGTGTACCCAAATGGGATACAGTTCGATAAACCTCGATGCTCGTTAATCCGAGCATTTGTCCCGTAACATTCCGAATAACGAACCTTCGGAATAACAAGTGCTTCCACCCAGATGCACTCACAGACACCCAATAAATTCTTTCCCAGTTTGAAAGGGATATCAGAAAGGGAGAGATAGATATAGGTAAGGGCGCAAAAACTGAGAGAGAGACATACATACATACATACATACATACATTCATACATACATACATACATACATACATACATACATACATACATACATACATACACACATACAGACAGACAGATTAACAATCAAACAAAGCCAGAGAGATACGAGAAGGGGGCGGGGTGGGAGGAGAGACATACATACACATGTACATACTTATCCATCTACCTAACATTGCACATGTTCATGTATGTCCACTTATTGACCCCCATGCAATGTGATGTGCGTGTGAACATCTACATTAGTCATTCAGCTCAGAGACCAAGGTTCTTTATCATAGTTAACTAATTAGATCTACAATGTACATATCTATCAAGCATCAACAGTCATTCTTTAGGTCTACATTACAAACAGTCTGTGTACAGTAGTACAGTAACAGCCTACAATAAACTCTTTTATGATTTCTTCTCACTTCCAATCTATTTATCTATTCATGCTCCCCCTCACACCAATTAAACTAGCATTCCAACTGTCCTGCCCGCTTTACACTTCTCCATTGAGAAATGTTTCAGTCTCCTCAATACACTGTGTACCTCCATACAGTAGTATTGGCAATTGAACCTTGAACTTTCATACACAATTCACTCAGGGCCATTTATGGTCCTAGCTGAAATATGAGGTCAATGGAGTCAAATTATTTTAACCACAATATTTATACATGTAGGTCAGAGCACAAATGGACAAAATTTGGCCTTTACTTTAAAAAAAATTGTGTTGAGAACTTGAGATGAAGTAACTTTCCTAGCTAGTACTTGGAGTTGTATCATAAGCAATAATTTGTAGACATAAATAATGGGCTTAAAAGAAAGACATTTTTAGAAAGAAATGGTGATGATTTCAGGCCATATCACCCATGCCCTGATTCAACATCATGAGCACACTTTTATTTAATTATTTACAATTAAAACTCGCCTAAGATCCCTTTAAGCCCAGCACTGACTGCTGATACAGTTTGTGTGCAGCATCAAGAACAACCCAGTTTGATTGATAGGGCAATGAAGAGACTCTTCATCGCTATGGTATGCCCTAGAAATAGAAGATGGGGGAGGGGATCGGGATTCCTCCAGTGGCCGTTGTTTGTTGCTGGAGGAAATACTGAGGATGCTCCTCCGCTGTACTGTCACAGTAGCCTGGCTCACAGGCTGTTGGACATTTTTAAGGCCGTGTTTATCAACTTTTCAGAAATTTAAACACGTTTCCAAAGGCCTTTACGAACGCGTTTCCAAACGCATTTCCAAACGTGTTTAAAAAAACGGTGTGTTTATCAACTCGATCACCCAAGTCGAAAACCGGCCGTGTCACTGAAAACCTGTGGTTTAAACGCGTTTCAAAAACAGCTTTGCGTTTATCTCGCTTCTTTAAACGCATTTCTGGTTTAAACGCGTTTAGGATCATACTAATTTGCGTGTTTCAAAACAGCTTTCCAACCCCATAATCAAAACACCTTTGCGTTTATCAACTTGTTTAAACGCGTTTAAAAAAATTTTAACGCGTTTAGAAACTGTAATTCTACTAAAAAATGAGTTGATAAACACGCCCTAAGCCAAACTAGCAAATAGAGTCTAGTATTTTAAGACTAGTCACTGTATCTTTCTGCTTTTTTATCAAGGTGAGCCAGGGATGGAATTGAGAATGATTAGTCTATGGCAGCCAGACCTGTTTATTGAATATTGTAGTTTGGATTAAAAATGCCCCAACAGCGTGGACACTACGCACTTGTACATGTACCAGTGCTGGTAGCCTAGTGCCCAAGTTACCGGACATTTCTAATCCCAATCATCACAGGTACATTAGGGTCTGGTACTAACAAGACTAATTGTTCACCCAACGTATCAAGGAAGCCATAGCCATTCGGTTACACCCGCACAACCTGAACAGGGACAACGGGATTGAAATTCCGGAGTTTTGGGTGAAGACCATCAAGCAGCTTAGCAAATCCCGCCAGACCAGCCAGAGGGCCAGTAACGACCAGGCAGGTTGCCACGACCACGCCCCCGCAGCACCCAATCAGAACAACGAGACGCTACTTAACGATGCGGACAATCGGGACGGGCCCCGCTTGGATGACCGCACCAACTCGCCGGCGCGTACAGCCAATCAGCACAACGGAGCACGGACCGCGAGGCAGACAATCGGGGCGGGTTCCGCACCGGTGACCGCTACGCCTCAGCCCATCACGACCCGGCTACGTGCAACCACGCACCGCCGACTCCGAACAAGAACAGCCGATCAGCACAACGGAGCACGGACTGCGGGGCAGACAATCGAGGCGGGTTCCGCACCGGTGACCGCCACGCCTCAGCCAATCACGGCCCGGCTACGTGCAACCACGCACCGCCAACTCCGGACAAGAACACATATAATGCGTCCACCTACCTCGACTCGAATCACCTGACGAAGCATTGCAGTTTGCGTGCGAAACGTCGTGTTCCACCCTATACGTTCATCGTGAGTCCAACGGATATCTCACGCATCTTGTATTCACCGCGATGAGTCAAATCTTCAACTTAAGACTAATTGTCTTCTTTTCCTGGCCATGCCCAGAAGAAGAATGATTAGACCACAATGAGTCTACTACTTCACTGCAATCCAACCTTTACTTGTGCTTAATATGCTTGGAGTAGAAATGTGCAATAGCCTGCAAGTCAAGCTAGTACACTGGAAGTCTAATGTAAGTTATGTGAGTACATTATAGGTCAACATGACTAATGTTCATTGTATGCCATGCTATAAGGTACCTGTTCATTAAACTATAATGCAATTGGTACACAAACCATTTTGAGCTGATGATCAAGGTAAAGTCATAATTATGATTAATTCCACTACACAGCTTAAATCTCCCTCTCTTTCACATTCTTCACCATAGTTTTAAGCCTACTTGGTGACATGCAGAGTGTGACTGTATTGTATGTTAAATATTACAATATACGATGAAGATATTGAATATCTTCCTAGTATATTGCAAACCAAATTTCAAGTATCCAAACTCTTCCAACTGCACAGGACACAACTGAATGGGCAGCTGGCATTATTTACTCAAATTTAAATCCTGCTTCACTTTATGTAATACATATGAGAAAGTTTACCAAAGGGGAACACTCTCCATACATCTGAGACTGGTTTTGTTTGAATACTCCACGCCTGTTTTACAGACACTCTGACCTACTTTTCCATCTGCCACAGAGGTTTGCGTGAGACACCAGTACACAGACTGACATGTGGTACAGTGACCACCGAAACAGACCTTGCATCCAAGTTTCACTTCCCCACCACAACTATTACCCATGATGGGAACTAAAATCCTTCAATTTCTATGGCGATAAACATGTACAGTTTACACCCCTATCTCCCATCAAATGCATACAAGTCATGGTAAATGCCATGATCTCCCTTTTGCAATGTGAAATCAAAGATAAAGATAAAATGAAAATATACTCACGAAAATGCAAAGTTATGAGGTGCAGGCAATGATGAAATTTGTTTTCCATGCAATGTTTAAAAATACACAACAAAATAATCAGTTTTGTGATTTTGCAATGGAAAACATCATTTTACTTCACTTCACACTAAGGAAAGAATGTATTTGAGCAGTTATAGATCCAGCCTGTTATCTACCTTGAACACGTTGAATAAGTGGAGGTGTTACTTCATTGTCATCAGAATTTAACTTTAAGTTCAGAATCATTTAACTACAATGGTGAGTGGTGGTGTAATCAAACTACCATTGAAATAACACTATAAACTCAGAACCATTTGACTAACATATCTCTACCTTACCTCCCATACATTAGTCTTGCTTCAAGGCTGTTGGACATTTCTCATCAAATCTGAAATATAAAGTCTAATATTCTTAGACTCTAGAGTCATTGTATCATTCTCCTCTATTCTCAGTCCATGTAGGGAGAGCTGAAGAAGAAATACAAAATTATTTAGTCTTCTGCAATCAGACCCCTTTATTGAATAATTTGGTTTAGAAATCGCCAAACAGCCTGAAGCCAGGCTACTCATACATCAGGAGGCAGAAGCAGTACTCACCATCTGTAGCTTGCTCTCCATGCCATCGGCAGGCACGCAGCGGGAGGCGTGGTTGAAGCAGTGACAGCTGCCACGCACCACCATCTCGTAGAGGGCGTAGTAGTACTTGTTGCGGACTTCGTCGCCGTCGTCAAAGAGGTGGTCGCCCAGGAGATGGAGCTCGGTGAAGTTGATGCGGAGGTTGGTGATCTTGATGGCGTCCTGCACCTCACGGCTGTAGGGATCCTCGTAGTGGATGTTTGGGGGCAGCACTTTGAAGATCACCTGGGGGTGTTCAGAGAATTGATTCAAACGTTCAAACAACACAATGTTTGGGGGTAGCTCATTGAAGATTACCTGGGGTGTTCAGAGAATAAATTCAAACATTAAAGCATCGCAATGTTTTGGGGAAGCACCTTGGAGGTCACCTCAGGGATTTTATTAAATCACTTCAAGAAATGCTTTGGGGAAGATCACTTAGGGGTTTCATCAAATTGATTTACGCTTTCAAACATTATGCTGTTTGGGGGAAGCACTTTCAATATCACCTGGAGGTCTCATGGAATTGATAGTATGTGATCATTGCAATGTTTGAGGGTAGCAGCTTACTGATCACTTGATAGCTCCAGCATTAATACCAAAATAGTCCACACAATTGTCATAGAAACAGAAATTGTATGCTAAAGCCCAAATTCTCAAAGGAATTAGAGGCAGTTTTCATGGCATATTTATAAGCAGATGAGTGCGCTTGATTTAGCATGTGCACTTCACAGAAGTCCAGAAATGAACCGGTGTGTTTGGCATACATATAGGGTGCTAAATTCATATGAGTTAGTAGCTACTAAGTTTTAGATCAAAGCTAAATTTAAATAAACTGTGGTCTTCACCATATAAACTATCATGTAAGCAAGAAATTGGTTCCCTCTGTCATACACTATTCAAAACATTTTAGTACAGGACCTTCAATAATGACCACAAACTTCAGCCTCAATGGAGGTTTTTAGCTTTACTTCAATGCACCACTAGCCAGTCATGAAAAATTAAAGCATTAGTTGAGAACTTAAGTTGTGTTAATACCGAGAAACACATCCTGCATGTCCTGTTACTCACCAATACTGTCACACATGATAAATTTCAACAACTGAGTAACAAATCTTGCTGACTTCTGACTACTGATGCACTATTTTTAATCTACCTACTTTCCTGCTTCACCAATCAAAAGGAATGATAACAATACTGAACAACAGAGGGATAATAGACTGATTGCTCATTAAGTATGCATGGTTAAATAAAGGTTTACGTCTTCAGGGGATTGTGATTTTGGGGATGTGCTGAGTTGTGAGTAAATTACGAATCTGTTTCACCATTGTATTGAAGAAGACTGCAATCCTTTTTATTGCTATTGCTATTTCTGATGTTACTCAAAATCATGTTCAAGTTTGTTACAATGTATACCAATCACAAAAACAAACAAAACACATACAGGTGTACATAAAGAAAAAACGATGTACCTCTCCACCTGTCGAAGGTTCCACGGAAGAATACCTGCTCTCACAGATCACTTGGCTGATATTCGTGAAGGGCTCTCTGGAGATCTCAGGGAAGCTGCCCTCGCAGTCGTACGCAAAGTACCTGTAGGGCTTCCATGTATGCCCAAAGTCGGATGACCGCTCAATTACCATGGCACGTGGCCGGAAATACTTAAAGGTCATGATGAGATGGGTGAAGTGGAAGACGGCCTCCAGATCGAACTGGATGTAGACCTGCTCAAGGCCATTTTCCGACTGCCACCACCGCAGCTTCTTCTCGCGCTCGTTCTCCATCGACGTGACCACGTGCTTGATCTCGTGGTTGCGGGTGTTGACACCCTCCTGCCATGGCGTGCGCGAGTCGCAGTAGAAGATCTCCTGGTTGCGGTTCTCCAGGTGGCTGACGATGTAGAAGGGCTCGGCGCCGTTTAGGCCGCACGTCGATGAGGCATAGAGCTTGTCCTCTCGGCCGATGAGCAGGTCGCCCGCATAGCAGCTGTCCCGGTCACCCTCGCACCCACTGGAAGGGATCTGCTGGCTGAAGCTGGCCACAGCTGAAAATACACAGACACATAAGACATGTTTTTAAAGTTCACAGATGGTTACTTGCCACACTCACTCACAAGACTAGCATATTTCTTGGTAAATTTCATGTACACTGAACTGGACAATTTCTCATCTATGTATTTTTAGTCATGGATAAATTCTATTTTGTGAATATTCCATATAAATTTCTTAATAATCAATTTACTTTGCAGCAATCATCATGAAAGCCCCACGGACTTTGAGTAGAGGAAAGGAGCAAATACAGTATTTGGTTTGTCTCCATCCACACCTGTACCTGTAATTGTCAATTTCTATAGCACTCAGTACCACCCAAACCACTTGATTGATAGCCCTAGCTTTAGCCAAGCTGCACAATAAGCTAGTTGATCTGCGTATATAGAATATATATTCTAGCCATATCCACCTACTGGGTTCTAGACTAGGATGGATAAAAACATCCCATGAAATCATGAAATCAGACTCTGTATGGTGGAAAAGGAGGAAATTTGGGATTTAAAAAATATATAAACATATAAATAGGAGAAAAATGATGCTCTGTCATGACAACCTCATGACTGCCTTGCCAATTTGCCTCCAATCAATAATGATCTTTGTGATAATCAGTGAAACATTCAAAATTTGGTTAGTTGTCTGATTTTCCCTCAAACTTCACTCAAAAAAAAGTATTCCTCAAATTTGTTCTAAACAAGAGCAAGTTATTTTGTAGCATAGTTGCTCTTGAACTACATGTACTGTCATATGATCTCATTCAAGTTATGTTTGGCTGCCCCTGCCCTGCATGGCCTCACCCCTCTGTTGAAGTGGAGGCCTGCATACTCCTGCAATCCTTCCACATCAATCCATTCAGCATGGGGTCACTAGCAAACACCAATTAACATTTCCAGACTTCCTGCCACAGCAAATAGCAACACAATCACTGTAATGCGCTCCAATACAAATGGCAAATAGTGCCCTGGGGAGATGTTCTAGAGCACTGTACAAGGTGCCTTCATAGCCCGGCATGTGGCCTACACTGAACAAATGTACATGTGTGCCTAGCCATTTAGCAGTACAATGGTCACATCACATCAAAAAGTGTTTGTGTATGTATGTGTGGGGTACTAGTGCAAGTACATCTACATGTGGTACGCAGCGTAAGTTGAATCAATTTTTGAGCACAACTTCAACCACAAATTCCTACAAATTTTAAAGGGGCATCTCTCTAGTCAAAATATAATTTGCTCTGTATAAAAGCTGAAAAAAGGAGAGAATTGGACAACCCATGAGGTTGCATACTTCATGTACATGTACATCTGTAGGCCCATAAGATCATGTTTGACCGAGCGTCTGATCACATATGGTGACAATATGTGCAGAGGTTTTGATTGTAGTTTAGCAGTAGGACTGATCTGGTGTCTCTTCAAGGGAATATACTGTACTGGGAAGACAAAAAGCCTTCAAAAAATGTGACCGTGAGGAATCTACTTACCAATGGTCTTAACTCCCTGTATTGTCCATTGTAGAAACTTGCTGAAAGTTATTTGCCCTCAAATGATCCACACTTGGAGTAATTAGTAATTGAATCGCAACTCCTCAAGATGTTCGGGCCGAACATTTTGAAGATTTGTGATTTAATAATTAATTTCTCCAAATGTGGGTCATTTTAAGGCAAATAACTTTCAGCAAGTTTCTAAATGGACAATACATGGTTTTAAGACCATTGGTAAAAAGATAACTCACGATCACCTGTTTCTTCCCAGTACAGTTTATTCCCTTTAATCTGCATCTTTTTCTTTTAGTTCGCGGTCACACTGCCCACATTACCCTGCATTACATACATGTAAAGGCAATGGTCTAGACAAACTTATCTTTGCCACACTTGTTGTTGTAGGATGTAACACTGATAAGGGCACAATGGGAGAGATATATTGTGGTTGTCTGATCCTACAGTGTACAAGGTCTTAAAGCCAGCAATGTGTGACCTATTGACCATTATTCATATCACATGAACTCCTCCTGTGTGAGACATTCTCCATGATAGGATTTTTGTACATGTATATTAAAAGTCCAATAGCGCAATTGTGGCAGAAAAAGACTTCAACAAAAATTGCTGTGGTACGGCATAATTTTGTCATTAATAGGAATTATTACCATTCCAACAAAGTCATATCAATACAGCCAAGATCAAATGAGAGAGGAAAACATACTCAGGATATCTTTGTGGAGGGACCACCAAAAACTAGAGACAATTTTTTAAAGTCCAGAAAAGAAAGAGAGAGAAGTGGGGGGGGGGGGGGGGGGGGGGGAAGATATAAAGAGAGATGGAGACAGAAGGAGACTTCGGAGAAGATTAATACAAAAGAATACTACTGTAAAAGTGGAAATTTTCGCGGTGTGGAAATTTTCGCGCATTGCACACGGCATGTATTTGGCGCAAAAATAAAAACGTGCAAATATATTTGCGCCGAAGTTCATATCGGCCCGCTTTTTATGCGCGCTTGCTTTGATGCCTTATGCATCACGTACTTACGCGCATAGGCCTACGTTTATGGTTTAGCCGTCAGCGCTTCAACAACATTATCATGCTATTGCCGCTGCCCGGCCAGTACTGGCGTATGCACATGACAGTGGTGTGCTGAGTGAATTGATCGTCCAAAGGGCTGGACAACCCGCAAAATTAAAAACACGCGAAATTTTTACTCCGAAAAATTAATCGCGCGAAAATGTCCACTTTTACAGATAGAGGGTACACATTACCACATCATGAAACAAGCCATAACGTTCCAAACTGCTGTACATGATAAAACCTTTATGTTTCTACAACTTGTAGATTTGTACACGTAATGATTGAAGGAAAAACTTGATGGAACTGTCTTCACAGTTTTCTCATTTGCAGGGTAGAATGGCATAAAATGGACTAAGCCTTTATTTAAATTCACTTTGAAGAAAGAAAATTTACCCTTTTTATCCAAAATAACCCACCAACACCAATCTTCCTTTTCAGAACCTTCTGAGGCATGCCACTGGAGTATAATGGGGATGAACAAGAGCGGCAAGAAATCTTCAAGATAGCCATCAGTGTGTGTGTGTGTGTGTGTGTGTGTGTGTATGGGTGTGTGTGTATGGGTGTGTGTCTGTGTTAATTAATGATGTATTTAAAAAAAATAATAATAATAAAAATAATAATAATAAAAAAAAAAATTAAGTGATACAAGAAGTTTTAAAAGATGACACCGTTGTGGTTAAATTTCACGAGGTTGATATAGCGAATTTTGATATAGGATTAAATATTTCCGAACAAAACGTAATGTTTAGAGACATAAAATCCAGAAAGGTCTATGATTACTTGGTTAAAGAATTAAGAAAATTATTTGTATTGCAGATTAGTGATAACCAAACTGTTTTCCAGTTTACTGAAAAGCAAATTACGGAGACATATAGTGGTTTGAGAAGCATGACTCTCATTAGGAAATACAGGGAATTCCAATATAAATTATTACATAGAGCTATATATACGAAAGAGCAGCTCTCAAAATTTGATTTTGTAACAGATAATCTGTGCTCCTTTTGTCACCAGGAAGTTGAGACATATATTCATGTGTTTTTAAACTGCCCAAAAGTTAAGGAAGTTTGGCAAATTATGATTCAATTATTTGAGTTAACAGAAATTGCAACTTTAGAATGGAAGGATGGATATATTTGTCGGTCTTCCAGGTAAATCTATAAGAATAAAATTTGTTAATACGTTGATAGTTATGGTAAAATATATTATATTTAAATCTAGAACAGGATCTACTCTTCCCTCGTCAAGGAAAATACAACAGGATATTTTGAACTATAGAGAGGAGGAAAAGAAATTAGCAATTAAAAGGGGTAAATTGGGACTACATTTGCAAAAGTGGGAATATGTTGACATGTTAATTTAATAGACTATGGAGGTTGTTTATGTAATAACATGTATAATCATTTACAACAAAATAACGGGAAAGGTTAGCTTAATAGACACTATAAGTTATTTATGTAACATATGATTATTTACAAAAAATATAATTGGAAAGGTTATATGATACTGCTTTGGTAGGTTATGGAAAGATTTTTTTTTTTTTTTTTTTTTAACTATGACAGTTGTGAACGCAGGAGTAAAGAGGTGAGCGTGAGCAGGTTGGGGAAGGGAAGGGGGGGGGGGGAAGGTTAAAAGGAAGGGGGTATACATGTAGAAGTTAGTGTGTTTTTTTTGTGGAGGGGGTATATAGCGAATTTAAGGGAAGGGTAGTTTAAGCGGTTATGTATATGGTTGGGGTGGGGTTGGTGTTAGGGGGTGGGGGTGGCTGTCCAGATGGGAGCTAGGAATGGTTAGGACTAATTTAAGGGTGTATTATAAGTTGGGGGATTAGTGGATTTGTTTATTTAAAACTTGATTCCGGAAGCTATTCGTTCAGTTTATTTGATTAAACAGCGTTACATGATTATAACAATTGAGTAATTATATTTAATATTTTCAGCTATTTTATTGTAATTAATTTGTACTTACAAATGCATATATATATAAATTGCATGATTGTTTTGTTTAATTTGTGTTAATATATGTGGTGAAAATGGTTTGAAATTGTCAAAATCCTAGTGATAATTTGTAATTTCTGCCTATTTGTCAGTTTTGAGGCAAAAGTAGCTTCTGACCATGTAATTTCAGCTTATTTGTCAGTTTTGATGCAAGACTAGCTTCTGGTAATTTAAGTTACTTATTTGCAAGTCTGGAGCAAAAACTAGCTCTATAGCCAGACTTTCTCCTGTCCCAGAATCTACCAATAGAGGGATAATCTTACTTGCTTACTGTAGTCCCAGACATGTATTTAGATGTGTGTGTTAAATGTATATGCACTCATAGGTTAATGTGTACATGACAGTGCACTTTCTCTTCACTGTAACCATGGACCTTCAAACTGTACAGTCAACCTTTAGCAGCCTGTGCTGATGGGACTTCAACTGTTTCTATCTTTGCAATCCTTTGCAATATCGACTTTACTTCTAAAGATTTTAAGAAGGCATAGAGGTCAGTATAAGATTGTTTAATGATTTCTATGATTTAGTGGTAATAATGATAAAAAATAAGGATTTATTTTAGAAGGATTTGATACTTTGTGTTTGCATTGGAATTACACATGTGTACTTGTCAAGGTTACAAACAATGATATAGTAATGCTTCCAATCATTAATAACATATAAAAGTGAGAATATGGATAATGTTGGAATGATTGTTGTGTTAATTATTGATTGCATATATTTTATCTCATTTGGAGTGATATATGATGTACTCTGGTCATAGGCTTAACTGTTAGAGATTGTACCCTACTTTGTGTTTACACAAGTTGCTCATTGATGGAAAGTTGTCATACATGTTTGTTCAACTTAATATCGTTGATTATTGTTTAGTTAACTAATTATAAGCAGTTGTTAGCTTGTCAAAGGACATTTAATTTATTCAATGTTCCTCTCTTTTCCCTTTGCTTCTACAGTTTTTACGACTTACGACTTACTGAAGACTTATTTCGACTTACTAAAGATTTACTACGGCTTACTTCGATTTACATCGACTTTGTTTGGATATCGAGTCAATGCCATACTGTAAAGAATTCGAAATCAAGAGGATAAGCCTGTAAAACCTATGTTTCTAGCGACAGTGAATAAAGATAGAAACAATATTCTCAACGAGATGTCTCATTGACTCATTGCTGTGACAGTAAAAACTCTTGGCTCATTTGGAACTTGACTTCTGCGATTGGAACTCCTCGTCAAGTAGAAACCTTTCCTCAATCAATAACTCTTCGTTTGCGATCACTATGGAAGGACAAGGAAATGTGGAGTCGGCTGCCAGACTGGAAGCCGGTGCCAGATTGAGAGAGCCTACGGAAAGGGGACAGCGGTACCAGTATGATACCACAAAGCGTAACCTGAAGTCCTCGTTAAAAGCGTATAAGAGGAAGGCAAATCAGTTGAGGACCATCCTCTCTGGTGAAAGCGAAGAAGAGAACATAAAGGATCTTCGAGACTCGGCACAAAAGCTCATGGATGAAGCTATAGGTCTTCAAGAAAAGCTCGAAGCTCTCGCGGCTGCTCTGGGAGAGGAGGACAACGGTGAGAGTGCACTCGATGATGCGGAGGATGAACATAATGAACTGATGAGGCAAACCTTATGCACTCTGGTGGAATCGAGGTCACCAAGATCACGAGTGAATTCTGTTCGCTCAAAAGCTGAGCAAGCTGAGCAAGCTGACCTTGCTGCGTTCCCAGTAGAAGCGTCACCTATCTCCACAATAGTCGCTCAACAGATGAGAGCATCAAGACTCCCCCTTCCTGAGCCAGATATTTTCAGTGGTGATCCCCTGCTATTCCCAGGATGGAAGAACTCCATTGACCTGCTCTTGGAGGAATCTGGGGTACGTACATCGGACAGATTCTTTTTCCTTAAGAAGTACTTGAGTGGAGAACCCCTAGAGTTGGTGAAGGGTTATGCAATGATCGCCAGCGATGAAGCCTACAATCAAGCAAAGGCAGCACTTAACCATAGGTACGGAAACAGATTCACCATCTCCAATGCCTTCCGAGATAAGCTTGACAACTGGCCAAGGATATCAACCAAAGATTCTGCTGGACTGCGTCGACTAGGTGATTTCCTACGTCAGTGTGAAGCAGCTATGGAGCAAATTGGAAGCTTGCAATGTCTTAATGATGAGAGGGAAAATCGCAAACTGTTGAGCAAACTTCCCGACTGGATGATCGCACGATGGTCTCGGAAGGTGATAGACTGGATAGACCACACTGGAGCTGACTTCCCTCCATTTCGCATCTTCAGCAAGTTCGTACAAGATGAGGCCAGAATAGCTTGCTTCCCAGCGACTGCTGATCTGCATTCTCCATCAAACAGTCGACCTGAATCAAAGAAACACGAGTCAAGGAAACAACAGAACAAGGCAAGGGGATTCGCTTCATCCTCTCGATCAGCCACCTGTTCTTTCTGTAAGGGAGAACACCGCCTGGACAATTGCAAGCTGTTTTTGTCTGAAGACAACAAGTTAGCAGACCGAAAGAAATTTGTTTTGACCAATGGCCTGTGCTATGGATGCCTAAAACCTGGTCACAGGTCGAAAGAATGCAGAGGCAGATCTACTTGTAGCAGCTGCAAGGGACGACATCCTACATCGTTACACGACCCAGATTGGAAGCCTAAGGATGATCGTTGTAAGGAATCTAACAGCAACGCTACACATTGTGATGACAAGTTGTTGAAAACCTCAGCAATTGTGCCAGTATGGTTGTCACATCAAGGATCGAAGGAATTGTTGGTGTATGCCATGTTAGATACTCAATCAGACTCAACATTTATCCTGGATGACGTGCGGAAGGGGCTAGGTGCTGCAGGAACGCCGGTTAATCTCATCCTGTCGACATTGACAAAGGCGAATACAAAGGTTTCCAGTCAAAGGGTGAATGGACTTACCGTGAGAGGGTTCAACAGCAGCAACCGCATCAAGCTACCCCCAACATACTCAAGGAACGTCATGCCAGCAAACAGGAACCATATTCCTACGCCTGATCTGGCTGCATCCTTTGCACATCTGAAGGACATTGCCGACCTGATACCGCCTCTACAAGACTGCCAAGTCGGTCTCCTCATTGGCTTCGACTGCCCAAGAGCACTCGTCCCGAAGGAGATCATCCCCTCACCAAACGATGGGCCGTTTGGAATGAAAACGACACTTGGATGGAGCATAGTCGGCTCTGTAGGAACTAATGAGGAGGACAACCCCAACGTCCCAGTGGGAATCTGTCATAAAGTGACCATCCAGACAGTCTCAGAAGATGTCCAGCTTGAAGGCCAGAGAAGCAAGATAGCCTTTGCACACAAGACTCTTGTGAAGGAAGAGATCATCAGCGTCTTGGAGTCGGACTTCACAGAGAGACATACAGATGGCAAACCGTACTCCCAGTTAGATACACGCTTCATGGAGATCCTCAACAAGAATGTGAAGGTGCACAATGATGGCCACTATGAGACCCCACTGCCTTTCATCGAAGACAAGCCTTGTCTACCCAACAACAGAGCTTTAGCCTTCAAGCGTATCGGACAGCTCAAGAGAAAGTTTGTGCAGGACCCAGAGTACCACAAGATATACACAGAGAAGATGGCAGCTCTCATCGACAGTGGATATGCTGAAACTGTGCCAGAACCCAAGCCGGGAGATCCTGTCTGGTACATTCCCCATCATGGAGTTAGACAACCCAACAAGCTAAGAGTAGTATTTGATTGCAGTGCATCCTTCAAGGGAGAGAGTCTTAATGCACACCTCCTTACTGGCCCCGACCTCACCAACGCCCTTGCTGGTGTGCTCTGCAGATTTCGGCTGGATCAGATCGCGTTTAGTTGTGACGTGAAAGAGATGTTCTACCAATTCAGGGTTCGAGAGGACCATCGAGACTTCTTCAGGTTCCTGTGGTGGAAGGACGGTGATTACTCACAACCACTACAGGACATGAGGGCTACTGTTCACCTGTTTGGTGCCTCATCATCCCCTGGCTGCTCCAATTTCTGCCTGAAGAGACTGGCAAGTGACAAGGCCACAGAATTTGGAGACGACGTGAAGAACTTCATTCACAATAACTTTTACGTGGATGACGGACTCAAAAGTGTGTCAACACCTCAGGAGGCTATCGACTTGATCGCTCGAACGAAGGAAATGTGTAAGGAAGGAGGATTACACTTACACAAGTTCATCTCGAACTCCAAGGAAGTGTTGAGTTCTATCCCGCCAGAAGATGTAGTGAAGGATGCTGCCAATGTAGATTTGCTACAGGAACACTTACCAATGCAGAGGGCTCTTGGCGTGAAGTGGTGCTTGGAATCGGACACCTTTCAGTTCAGACTGACACTTGATGACAAACCGCTGACCCGGAGGGGCATACTATCCACAGTCATGTCAGTCTATGATCCCCTCGGCCTGATATCACCAATAGTACTGAAGGGGAAAGAGATCCTACAAGATCTTTGCAAGAGTTCGCTGGATTGGGACGATCCCCTACCTGATGAGCTGAGAACGAAGTGGGAGAAATGGAGAAGCGACCTACCAAACCTTGAGATCTTGAAGATAAAGAGATGCTACATGCCACAGGACTTCGGTAAAGTGAAGCTACAACAACTACATCACTTTGCCGATGCAAGCTCCAGTGGTTACGGCCAGTGCACGTACTTGAGATCGATCAACGAAGAAGGTCAAGTACATTGTACGCTAGTGATGGGCAAGTCTCGTGTCGCTCCGCTCAAGCCTGTGACAATTCCGCGACTCGAGCTAACTGCTGCAGTAGTTGCTGTCAATGTGGGTGTCTTTGTCGAGAAGGAACTTGCTATCACGAACATCGAACACTTCTACTGGACTGATAGTCAAGTGGTGCTTGGCTATATAAACAATGACTCAAAGAGGTTCCATGTCTTTGTGGCCAATAGGATTCGTCAGATCCAGCAGCATTCATCACCTGCCCAATGGAGACATGTGAGATCAAATGAGAATCCTGCTGATGTTGCTTCAAGAGGATCATCGGTTGCTCAGCTATTAACATCTGACTGGTTGACTGGCCCAAGCTTCCTTTGGGATACTGAGCTACCATCCCCAGTTGAACATGAGGAGTTCACTCTACAAGAAGAGGACGCAGAGGTTAAACGTTCTCATGTTCACGTCACACAGAGAGGTTCTTCAGGATTAGAAGTGAGCAGGTTGGAATACTTCTCTTCATGGCTCAAAGCAAGAAGGGCAATAGCATACTGTCATCTCTTCCTCATTCGGTTGAAGCAACGGTGCCATGGAAAACGAGCTGAAGACTCAGCGGAGAGCACTAGTGTCAAGATGGAGATGACCGTTGATGACCTCAAGAAAGCTGAAATGACAATACTGAAGGCCGTCCAAGATGAAGCCTTCCATGATGAAATGGAGACTCTCAAGGCCTTCAGAGAAGCTGACAGCATAACAGCCCAAGAGAAGAAACGTGGGTTGAAGAGATCCAATCGTCTTTGCAGTCTCGACGCCTTTCTTGATAAGGATCAAGTCCTGAGGGTTGGTGGAAGGCTGAAACACAGCACAGAACCATTTGAAGTCAAGCACCCCGTCATCCTGCCTCAGAATAGTCATGTGACAGCCCTCATCATTCAGTACTGCCATCAACAGGTAGCTCACCAGGGAAGAGGAATGACGGTGAACCGAATTCGTGCCAATGGCTACTGGATAATAGGATGCAGCAATGCAGTATCCAAGTTCATCAGGAAGTGTGTCACCTGCAGGAAACTAAGGAGTCCAACACAGACACAGAAGATGGCTGACCTGCCCAAGGACCGAGTGGAGCCTGCCACACCATTTGAATTCAGTGGCATGGATTGTTTTGGACCTTGGTTAATCCGAGAAGGCAGGAAGGAATTGAAGCGATACGGCTTGGTGTTTACATGTATGTCATGCCGGGCTGTTCACATCGAGACTCTGCACTCGTTATCGACCGACTCCTTCATCAATGCCCTCCGTCGGTTCCTCTCGATCAGAGGCCCAGTGCGTCAGCTGAGATCTGATCAGGGGACAAACTTTGTTGGTGCCAAGGCCGAGTTTGCAAAGTTGATGGAAACTGATCATGACAGCGTTAGAGACTATCTGATGAAGGAAAACTGCGACTACATTACCTTCAACTTCAACGTGCCAACCGCAAGTCACATGGGTGGCTCGTGGGAGCGACAGATTGGGACGATCCGTCGGGTGCTGGATGGACTGATGCATCATGCTGGCCCTCAGCTCGATGACGAGTCGCTCCGAACTCTTATGTGCGAGACTGCAGCAATCGTCAACAGCCGCCCTCTGACGATAGAGAATGTCAACGACCCAACTCATCCTGTACCACTTACTCCCAACCATCTGTTAACAACGAAGACCAGCATCCTGTTGCCCCCTCCTGGAAACTTTGTCAAAGAAGACCTGTATTCGAGAAAGAGATGGCGGAGGGTGCAACACCTGGTCAACGAGTTCTGGAACCGCTGGAAGAAGGAGTTCCTCCAAAATCTCCAGTCCCGTCAGAAATGGACCCATCCTCAACGCGAAGCGAAGGTTGGTGACGTTGTTATGCTAAAGGATGACAACACCCCGCGATGCCAGTGGACACTCGCGAGAATCAAGGAGACGTTCCCCTCGAGCGACGGACTGGTACGGAAGGTAAAGGTCGTGATTTCGGACGCTAAACTAAATGACGATGGAACGCGCGCACGACCATCGCAAATCCTTGATAGACCTGTGCACAAGCTCGTCACGCTCCTACCCGTAGAAGAACAGTGCACAGTTGTGAAGACCTAGGGAATTCCCCACCAGAGGAGCCACGTAATCCTTTAATAACCCCTTATAGGATAATTTGACCTGGGTTATTTGGTCCCTGCGTGTCCTTCCTGCCCAAATAGGTATAGTGGACTCTTCCAAATTGGATATAGGCATATTAGCTCCAATAGGACTCAAAGTTCACCTTTCCCGTAACTTGCGTTAAAGAACGATAGAACGATGCGGAAATCATTACTTTGACGGAAATCCATTATCTTGTTTTAACGTGAATTCTAAGACATGCTACACAACCCTAGTTCTCCAATTTAGTATGCTGAAAAATTGTGAATTTGAAAGCTGTGAGAGACATTAATTCATGTGCTGGATCCGGAAAGAACAATATTCGCAAACTTCTATTATTATGATACTACAAAACTTCTGAGAAATAATTATTGTCATTCAAATCAACCTAGCGGACTTGGACAATATTATGGAACTTCCAGCATTGGTAGTCAATGCGTTTTGAACTTTCTTCAAGGGTTGAACATTGAACATTGAAAAATCCCTTTTGTAAAAGAATTGAAGAACTTTAGCCGAATTGACTTGATTTATGATCAGAAGTTGAGAATTCAAGTGGATTAATATGAAAGGAAAATGATATAATTCATTGAAGCATTCTCCACTGATAGATATATGGGTTAATATTTGTCATTTGTTTCAGGGATAAATCAATATTTGGGGAAAAAATCCTTTTTTTTTGTTTTTTGGAGAAATTGGCCTTTTAAATCCAAGTCAAACATTGGAATTGGAATACTGGTCAAAGGGTAATGACCTGCTCAGTGAAGAATTCTTCATTTATGAAAATTTGTATCTTTGTTGTGAAGAAATGCTTGTTACAGTATTGTTGATCAGATAAATTTAGAGGTGTATGAAGCGCCAAAATTGCGTTTATTTGGATCAAGTTGAAGAAAACATCTTTATTTTGAACACAAGTCTGTTCTTCTCTGCGAAACATGCAATTTGTTTGTTTGACCAAAAACAATCAAATTTAGATTGATTGAGAACCATTAGGTGATACACCTCTCGATTTTCCTTCGTCTCGAGTCACATTAGTAAATTTGTGAAATTTAAAGGAGCCATGTGGTGAAAATGGTTTGAAATTGTCAAAATCCTAGTGATAATTTGTAATTTCTGCCTATTTGTCAGTTTTGAGGCAAAAGTAGCTTCTGACCATGTAATTTCAGCTTATTTGTCAGTTTTGATGCAAGACTAGCTTCTGGTAATTTAAGTTACTTATTTGCAAGTCTGGAGCAAAAACTAGCTCTATAGCCAGACTTTCTCCTGTCCCAGAATCTACCAATAGAGGGATAATCTTACTTGCTTACTGTAGTCCCAGACATGTATTTAGATGTGTGTGTTAAATGTATATGCACTCATAGGTTAATGTGTACATGACAGTGCACTTTCTCTTCACTGTAACCATGGACCTTCAAACTGTACAGTCAACCTTTAGCAGCCTGTGCTGATGGGACTTCAACTGTTTCTATCTTTGCAATCCTTTGCAATATCGACTTTACTTCTAAAGATTTTAAGAAGGCATAGAGGTCAGTATAAGATTGTTTAATGATTTCTATGATTTAGTGGTAATAATGATAAAAAATAAGGATTTATTTTAGAAGGATTTGATACTTTGTGTTTGCATTGGAATTACACATGTGTACTTGTCAAGGTTACAAACAATGATATAGTAATGCTTCCAATCATTAATAACATATAAAAGTGAGAATATGGATAATGTTGGAATGATTGTTGTGTTAATTATTGATTGCATATATTTTATCTCATTTGGAGTGATATATGATGTACTCTGGTCATAGGCTTAACTGTTAGAGATTGTACCCTACTTTGTGTTTACACAAGTTGCTCATTGATGGAAAGTTGTCATACATGTTTGTTCAACTTAATATCGTTGATTATTGTTTAGTTAACTAATTATAAGCAGTTGTTAGCTTGTCAAAGGACATTTAATTTATTCAATGTTCCTCTCTTTTCCCTTTGCTTCTACAGTTTTTACGACTTACGACTTACTGAAGACTTATTTCGACTTACTAAAGATTTACTACGGCTTACTTCGATTTACATCGACTTTGTTTGGATATCGAGTCAATGCCATACTGTAAAGAATTCGAAATCAAGAGGATAAGCCTGTAAAACCTATGTTTCTAGCGACAGTGAATAAAGATAGAAACAATATTCTCAACGAGATGTCTCATTGACTCATTGCTGTGACAATATATTTGAACTGATTATATGAATTTAATTTGTATCATTATGGAATCAGAATAAAGATCATTAAAAAAAAGAAAAGTGTGTGTCTGTGTCTGTGTGTGTGCTGTGTCTGTGTGTGTGCTGTGTCTGTGTGTGTGTGTCTGTGTGTGTATGTGTGTGTGTGTGTGTGTGTGTATGAGTGTGTGTTCTCCTTCTCTTGTGTACTTCATCTTCTCATAATTATTGTTTCATTATTATGCATTCATCATAATTGTTGTTTCTGTTTTGTGATAAATAATGGTGAATTTTGGTTGTCACTGAATAATGATATAACCTTAGATCATGATGTTATATAAGGGGTACTTGGTGTACATGTAAGTAGTGTATTTTGACAATCCTTACTTGAATAACTATTGCACTCTTCTATGGGTAAGGGGATCAGCCAATTCATGGGTACAATGCAATGAAGTTGTGTAACTCCTTGTTCACAGCATCTTGGTGCAGTATGCCCTCATCGTGTATAGTCTGTCTACACACTGCAAGTACATATGATAGATCTGTCTACACAAAATGGTATCAAGCACTTACACCCTACTTTGGATAAACAACACACTTAACACTAGCCTACTTAACACATACATGTACCAATCAATATTTCTTTGGGGAGAAGTCTGGAAAGAGACAAGGGGATGAGTCAAAGGGTGGTCAGATCATGGACCCTCCATGAGGAGATCTTGGAAACAAGGTGGTAAGGTGGAAGCCTGGAAGATGTCCCCTTTTGTCCTCTTTCAATAGGTTAAGGCCCCTGTGAAAGGGACTCTTGGGGTGGCAGAGAGGTCATTGTGTGTCATCTTATCTCCTCTATTCATCACATTTATAGAGCGTGACTGGGGGCATAAAAGTGCCTGAGCTGGCCTGTGGGAGAGGGACTTGGGCCTGGTTACAAAATGGGACCTGGCTAGCAAAGATTCTCTTTCGTAAGTTCCAAACGAGTACATGCACATATAAAAAAGAGCCCCTATGTACATGTAAAAAAGAGCCCCTGTAAAGAGGTGTAACTTTCCTTAAGGTTCAACATGTTCCTTTCTTGACATTAGGGCCCTGCCTTGTAAAGAGATACGATTGCTCTGATTATGAATCTATCACAAGTCCAATGTCCAATCTCTAATGTGCAGAGTAATATTGATATCAATTGCAAGTCAAATTACGATCAATCGTATTTCATTAAAAGAGAGGGATCAAGCATTACAAATATCCCCTCCAAATAAAACTGTAATTCATCAGCTGAGTGGGAGTAACTCCTACATGCAAAATCAACAAGGTAGTAGGAACAGTCCTGGTACATGCATACATCTGCAAAACATATTGAAAAAAAATCCCTTCTTTAAACAAGATGTGTCACAAATGAATGCAAAAGAAAAAAACATGCTCTGTAGAAAGACAAATTTCACGCATGTGATCATATAATGTCAGACTGAAAAGGCTGCTACCAAAACACTGGTCGAACAATGAGAGATCATAAAACAAAAATCAAACGGAACTCTCCTCAAGCATGAATGGATCCATCCATGCATTCTGCTCTTGGCTTTCAGACAGAATATTTTGGTCCAACAAATCATTTCCAGCTGTCAGCATATCTGGCAAGTCCTCAAAGAACATACAAACCTAGCCTAGATTCTCGGCAGAAATGCAGTTTACAATATGCTGCAATAACAAATGAAGTCTGGACTTCTAGACTAACAATCATTCTCTCTCACTCTCAGCCACAACAGTGGTGATAAGTCTCATATCCAGACTGGTTATAACTACAAACGAGCTGGAAAAGACAAAGGCCACACTCTACAGCCTGTGATCTAGGCGAACCTGAACTATGCTTATAGCCCCGTTCATATGCCGCTATTATTACCGGTGCACATTGGTAAGCATGTTTCTAGCGAGCCGCAAAAGCACCGTTCATATACACCCCAAAAGTCGTAATGTTGCGGAGTTTTGGACAGCTAGACTCTCTCCAAACAAGTGGTGACATGTTCCGCTCAGCCATACAAACGGTAGGATAAGCGACCCACATGCCAGAGTGCAATGCAAAAGGCGCAATATTTACGCCTATTTTATAAGATTCGCTTACCGCAATATTGCAGTATTATTACTAGGTCTCAATCCGCGAAAAAGCCGCAAAATACGCGCAAAAAAGGAGGAAGCAAATACTGCATTATTTGAGCGCTTCCCGTTTATATACGCAGCTATCAGTAATGCATCGACAAAATTGCCGCAAATATTGCGCCTTTTTCGTGGATAGGCGGTGTATATGAACAGGGTTTGTGTAATGCAGACCCACCAACTACATGTAGTACAATACCCTGCTCTGTGAGGAGCGTTAGCGTTCCAATTTTTTTTTTCTTCCAAAATAAAAATGCACTTGCTCAAAATAATGGTAACACACTTCAATGCCACTGACAATGATTGTGTTTGCTGCGTATAAACACACAAAACATAACAATGAGTGCATTGGGTGGGTGGGTCGGAGGTATTTGAAGAAGTGGTTCACAGATAGTACACAAACGGGTATGCCTGCTATAAAATACTTTCTGCAAGCTAGAGGTTGAACTAAAATAAACACTTCCAAGGATGCATACTCAGGATAGACCAGACAATGACTTCCTACACACTGCCTTCATACATGTAGCTTTGGGCCAGGGCTACAATTGTATGTCACTTTTGAAGGACTGTGTTATTAAATGTAACCAGGGGGTTTCCGTTTTTGGGCAGCAACATGCACGCAGACATGCAATGTCATGTGCATTCAAAACGGTTTTTGTTCAACTGTACAAGCTCAGCTACTGCCAATCAAAAAACTATTTTTGAACAGTTTTAAATTTTCTATCTGTTGCATAGTATTCTTAAATGATGAGTATGATTTAAAAAACAATGGATCTCAGATATTATAAGATGTTTTTCATGACTAGTACACAACATACATGTGAAGTATCCATTTACAAATGCACCTGAACATGGAGGCACCTCCTGTTCCTATCTGCATCCTCAAAAGTTTTGAGTTTGCACATACAGTATCAGTCAGGTTTGAAGGGGAAGTTCACCCTAATATTATTTTGGTTTCAATAAAAAGAGACAAATGAAAGAAACATATGAGTGAAGGTTTGACGGAAATCGGTCAAAGGAAAAGAAAGTTATTTGATTTTGTGACGTCACATGCAAAGTGCTCTCCCATATGTTGTGTACAATTTTTTTTTTAAATGTGCATTGTGCATTTGATACATAATTAGAAATATGTTTTTACACACATACCTGTACGAAAAAAATCATTCTGTTGTCAAAAACAGAAAAAAAGCAGTTTATCGACTTATTTTGTATAGAATATATGGGAGAGCACCTCGCACATGACATCACAAAATCAAAACTTCAAAATCACAAAGAAACATATGAGTGAAGGTTTGACGAAAATCGGTCAAAGGAAAAGAAAGTTATTTGATTTTGTGACGTCACATGCGAAGTGCTCTCCCATATGTTGTGTACAATTTTTTTTTTAAATGTGCATTGTGCATTTGATACATAATTAGAAATATGTTTTTACACACATACCTGTACAAAAAAAATCATTCTGTTGTCAAAAACAGAAAAAAAGCAGTTTATCGACTTATTTTGTATAGAATATATGGGAGAGCACCTCGCACATGACATCACAAAATCAAAACTTAAAAATCAAATAACTTTCTTTTCCTTTGACCGATTTTCGTCAAACCTTCACTCAAATGTTTCTTTCATTTGTCTCTTTTTATTTCAGGATGAACTTCCCCTTTAAGTCCGCTTTATTCAAATGCACTGCTAAATCCACAAAATAATCAACACTCGGCCTGGTACACCAATGGATGACAATGCTAGTCTTAATAGGAAACAAAGGGATGGGCCTATTTCTCAGGCTTGGCATCATGTAACAGACATCATCATGCATGATACCCTATTGATGAACAGGGTTTTTTTTATATATATATGGGCTCTTTTGTTTTTTACTGGGGCTTTGGGAGATATTGTGGGGGCTAACTCACCGTAAACCCCTCATGAAAGTTTTTCCCTGCTGGACACATTGACAATTCCCATTTTCTCTCTCCAGTCCCCCCTCACAGAGAAAAGAAGGCAGAAGAAATAATCTACCTATCCAGACCTGTAGTCGAGACTAAGTTGTGGATGCAGCATCACAGCAGAATAAAGATACAAGATACAAGATACAAGATATTTTATTCAGTCCAAAATCATGGAAATTTGCTTTCCACCAGCACAATAACACAACAATATATAGCGATACTTGAGACACATATAAACGATAAACAATAAACAATGAACAATGAGTTAGAAAAACATATCTAAACATGGTTGTAATTTTTATGTGTATATGTAAATTATGTACTGTATATGACATAATAATTAAAGACTGAAATATCATTAACTTCGGAAATTGGGTTCATATCTTTTATTTCCTTCTCGTTCTATTTGTATATTATATTTACTTATATATAAAGCAGATCTCCTCAGCCTAGGACCAAGGCTAGTACAATGTACTGTAGTATGTACACTGCCATGGGAAGGGGGCACTGACACAACATACCAGGCCACCGCATAAATGATACACCAGTACAGATGTATATAGGGCTGCATGATCACCAGGCTTGGATTGGAATCCGTCAGAGGGACTCCGATCACAAATTAAAATTGATGGTTGACAGCGTCCTCAGTGATAGGGTTACCGGCGAGGGACCCTCCTAGCCGATGTGCAGTCGGCCGCCCCTGATTGGAAGGGGCACACAAACCGGGGTGACCTTACGCACCTTGCCCGCTATGTGCGGTATGCTCCCTCTCTATGTGCCTGTGAGAGCTTATCTCAGAGGTGCATCTCTCTCTACGCCGCCGCATGAAACAGAGCGTGTTTGTGAAACATACAGTGATGTCATCTATGTTTCCCATATCATGGTGGTTGAGTTTCCACTGAAGGAAACGAAGTCTCATTGTGATCATGGCTTTTTTAAACCATAGGAAGTTGGAAGAAACACTTTGACTAGTACACTATGTACAACATGTACATTGTTTCATGATACAGACAGGTTCTGATTAGCGTTTATGTGTCATAGGCACCAAAATCCACCTACATGGTACAATGTACACTGTATGTTGACAATTGCAAACAGGTTATCAATGTGCACATTGTTTGCAAAAGAAAACTGTTAATCTCCTACAGGTGCAATATCAATATTCAACTGCATAAAATTACCCTTCAATATTCCTGTCACTCAAAACCTGGATTTTCAAGTTTTTTTTGAAAAGCCACAGGTGTGCTGAAATATCATATTGCATGAACCACAAGCAGCCATGGGCCCAGGATTAAAAAAAACACCTGTAAATAGAGGGGGTGCAGACTGCAATTTTCTGAGTTATTGTTTTATCAACATGAACATATTTTGCGCCCCCATCTCGATCCACCACTGTCACAAGTACCATACACTATGTAATCTCCTCTTTTTCAACAAATCACAAAGATGACAAAAACAATTCTTATTAAACACTATTAATCTGATTGAGTCACTTACATTTTCATATTAACAAACATTTTAAATCAGGTATATCTTTAGGTGACCTGATAAAAAACATCACATGAAATGTAACTTCACTTTAACCACACTCAACAGTGTCCAATTGCAAATAAATGCTCAATGGATCCTATGAAGACCTTGCGAAAAAGCCACATGTAATCTGGTCTCATAATGCGTGAGAAAAACACCTCTCCCGACTGACTGACGCAGCTGTGTGTATAATATAATTCTCCATCTCGTCTTGAGCTATTGGGTTTCATGATAAGTCCCCAATTTTTATCTGCCTCCCAGTTTCGGAATTCTTAGGTTTCTACTCCTCCGTGAGCATGCGTTACACTGTAATAAAGCTGGAGGGAAACTGAAGGCGGACTTATCACAGCACTGACGTTGACCTTTGTTGACCCCGGAGGGTTGGGTTCGTCCAAGTGATGGGAGAAGAGTTATGAATCGTCTCTCATCTCCTGAGGGGAGTCCTCTTGTCCCGGTTTACAGACCTACATGTAGCTTTCATGCGCAATAAACTAGATGGTACTTTTCTTGCTACGGTTTTCTCTATAGAGACTGCTTAAGTTTTTAAAATGTAGCACACAGGTCAATAATATCTTTAAGGGAATGTTACAGTCGGTGACTATCTTTATTTTTATTATTAAGGTAAATGTGTGATCCCTCCAAACTTCTGAACGACTGACACAATTTTACAAATCTTCAACTCCGAAATCCTCTCATACGTACATGTAGTTACAAACGGGCATGCCTAACTGTGCAGATTTAGGGTAGATCTTGATGACCTACATGTACATGTACATACATAAACAGACACAATCTGTTGGTATTCCATACAACATACAATTATACATGTACATGTACATTCATGTACATGTATTTTTATCCTGCATAGTTTATTTTAGGATGTTGTTTTATTTTGGAGGGGTATCGTATGTACAGTAGGATCTCTACTATCAAAATGAAGAACATGTCCCCATGCAGAGGTATGACAGAGTCCTAATATTCTGAGAAAATTTCTAAATCAGTATTTTCTTCTATGTTAGAATAATATTTAAAAAAAAATGATATTCTACATATTATAAGCCAGCAAAAGGGAAACACCATCTTCAAGTACTCCAGAAATGTGAATCTGGCTGACACATTTAAAACATTTTTCTTGTATGATTGGAATTGGGTTTATAAACTCCATAAATGTGCCAGATTCATATGCGGAGTCTACACTTTAGAAATCCGTTACTCATGTGAGCTCAACGAAACCCAAGACAAAGGCAGTACTGTGAACTTGGGCCATCCCATGAACAGGCATATTTGTGGAGTGAGTAATGGTGGTCTATCCCCTCCAGCAAAACAAATCAAGGAACATGTACATGTATACTATGCCATGTACAAACAGGGACCTGGCGTTCAGTCGACCTTGTAACCACAAGACAGGGTCTATAAATATAACTCCATGATTCAAGATAAGTTTTACAGTCATAACAGATCTCTCAAGAGAGAGTCTGTGTTGACAAATTTAGTACTTCATGGTATGCAGCATTATTCATGTACATATGTACAATGCAAGTACATGGAGGCCTATTTGATACTTACAAACTAATAATAGTGCTTCATCTTACGAAAATACATGCTTATGTCATCATCTGGTCCCAAACCATTTGAACAGTAAGAAATCATTCCACATCGGAAGCCACTTACAATTTATACCTGCCTTGGTCTTGGATCATCTAGGACTTTTGTTACGGTGTTCTGTTAACCTTTCTCTAAGCCATCATGTACAGAACTTGAAAGGTAATGAATTATCTGGATGCATTTTTAATAACTCAGCTCATAAAACTTGTTTTTGAAAATATACACATCCCTCCACCCCCCCCCCCCCCCCCCCAATGTACAAAGGCCTACAGTATGCATGAAGGAAACTTGAGTTTGACTGTCAGTGAAACACTTGACAAGTACATGTATGTCCGACATTTATATAATAATATTTCCCTCTCTCTCTCAATCCCCTGAGTTTCACTCTCTCTCTCTCTCTGTCTCTGTCTCTCTGTCTCTCTCTCTCTCTCTATCCTTGATACCTAATAATAGTTCCCTTTCACCCCAAATCTTCTTTAATGGTATCACGTTTTCAATCTCTGAAGGAACAGGTTTCTGACTGCAGGCTGTTTAGAAACTGATGTTCCCACACAACAATCCCTGTCTACCCATTTACATGTAGGTCACGAGTTGGGAAATTATTCAAATTACTGATTTCTAAGTCATTTCCCCACTCAATACCCCTGCTGACAACTGACTCTGTCTTAATTGAAGGTCTTTGGGGTTTCAAACAAGCTTGTATCACGCACATGAAGGGGTTTTGATGAACATGCAAGCCAATAATATTGATTTATCATGTAGTGCAGACTTTTTATTATTCTTGAGAACCATGCATGAACAATACAATACCCGGTACATTGGCCGTCTTCTTCGACTAGAAAGAGCAATTTTATAGTGCTAGCAGCAACAGATTTTAAACACAAATAACTTCCATATGACTGCATGTGGCTGCTATCTTATAAAGAACTGCGACTGATCTCAATTGATTGCAAGTCCAATCCCCTAAATTTAATTTACCGACTTACAATTTTCATCAAGAGCTAGTCAAGTTCCGATCAATCACAGCTCTTTAAAGTATGTACATGTAAGACAGGCCCTGATTTTCCAAACTTTTCCTAATCACTTTCTCTGTTGATTATACTCATATTGATCCAATACATCATTAGGGTTCCATTACCCTGTAAGTACATGACATGTAAACTGTTTTTCATTCCAAGCCTCACTAGGACACCAAGGAGAGAGAGGGAGAGACTATACATGTAGAGTGAGCTAGAGCAGGCTCCATCTGACATTGGCCTTTGAATCACTTCACAGCACAACACAACACACACATAATTGTGCTAGTGGGACAGGGCCCCCACTACACTTGCAGCCAGCTAACCACATTACCACATCACTGAAGAATGTCCCTCAACCTCGAGGGGATATCACTCACAGAGTTTCAGTGGCTGCGTTTCCATTCCACACTTCCCAGTTGAGAGAGTCACAGAGGACAAATCGAGCTCGGAATTAGAAAATATGGCGATTTTGCACTGGGAACACCCGTAAAAATTTGCTGCGCCCTAGTTCAAGCGAAGTTACAAACACACAATTAACATTCCAGGAGCTGTCACAGGGCATCTATTTTTGCCCCGAACTCCCTTGAAAATCACTCAAACTCAAAGGACACAATGCTTTTATTTGTACTAGGTTGTATGCAACTCTACCACATAAAAAAGATTTTGCAATAATTTCTTAACTTAAATCTCATATGCACTATAACATTTTTGATAATAACAATGTTATCCTTTAACATAGTCTACATGTATGTAAACAGGTGACTCATTTGGTACTTTCAAATAATGCTACATGTACGAGTTGCAGCCATTTGTACTTTTGCCATCTGTGACATTTTCTTTGGGCTTTATATTATCATAAAAGTCTATGGGGGCAATTTTGGGTTTTAATTTACATAAAATGTTGGGTTCAGGATTTAAGGAGATATAGTTCACCCTAATTAAGATAAGTTGGTTTCAATAAAAGCAGAAACATGAAAGAAATATTAGTGAAAGTTTGACAAAAATCGGTCAAAAGGAAAAGAAAGTTATTAGAAATTTGAAATTTCAATTTTGTGACGCAATATGCGAGACGCTCTCCCATATGTTGTGTACAATATTATTACATAAATTGTTCTTTTTCTGTTTTTGATAACGAAATCATTTTTTTTTCATACAGGTATGAGTGTAAAAACATATTTCTGATGATGTATCAAATGCACAGGTACAAGGATGCATACCTTTGATAAAATGCATATTTTTCTAGAAAAAAAAAATTGTACACAACTGTTACATGTATGGGAGAGCACCTCGCATGTGACATTACAAAATCAAAATTTGTAAAAGATCATAACTGTTTTATCCTTTGACGGATTTTCATCAAACCTTCATTCATGTTTCTTTCATGTACGTGCTTTTATTTAAACAAAAAATAATTCCAGGGTGCACGATCTCTTTAAGTTATAACTTGGTACAACAAAGTGAACACAAAGTCAACCTAATGGAGCCTTGATCTTCACATTCATGACTTTTTGCTGTGGACACTTGAACCAAAGTGACCAAATTCAAGGCTTTCAAAAAACACCATACTGGTAAAGTGTCCAGACTCTAGGGAGTCTAGCAGGGGTCCCCATTTCTAAACTCCATCTTTGAATGGTCCCTTCTAAACTTTTGTTGATTCGGTTAGTTATTCTCTTGTCACCAGGCATTCCAAGCATTTTTCATTTTCAGAGCTAGACCCCCATCTTACAAAGACTTGCGATTGATCCGAGTCTAATGTCCCATCTTTAATGTACAGAAGTACAACTAATATCAATCATAAGTCAGTTGTGATCAAACACAAATCTTCCTAAGACACGGCCCAGATGTCCAGTGCATATATGTAGATCCACACATTGTATGTATACAGAATAAACTACAGCATTGGTTCTCACTCACACACACCCTAAAAGGTATGCGTACAGTGTGCATAGTATATACCCCTTATCATGGAAGAAAGAGTTCATCCATGCAGAGATCCTTCTGCACACTGCCTTCCATTGTTGGGCTGGTCTACCCTGTAGATCTTTGAAGCCTCTCACTGTCATAGGATAATCCCCTGCACCCATTCATCCACAGCTTTTCAGTCTGGACAAAAGGAATACCCACAGCCCCTGAGCTGAGCCTCGGGCAAGGGGTTCCTGATAGGATTGAATGGGAACTCCAATCTATCTACAGTCTGTATAAAGTATGTGAATAATCTAGTCATATTCTACTTTCTCAACTGGACTGTGGTTACGATATGAAGTTCTTCTATCAGTAGAAAAGTGTGACGTTCACGTTCATGTGTGTCCTTAAACTTCCATTCAAAAGTGATGTCATTTACTTGTGTCGTAAGGAGCATAAGGAGCCACTACTACCAAAAAACTTCAAGGAAAAAGTATTATGTAATCTAGCACTCCCATATCCCTGGAATGGTCATTCTAGGCTTATTGGATCCTTATTGAGTACCAACAAGTGTATTTAGCTTTAATATTTCCTCTTACACACACACACAACTAATCCCTTGAATAAATGATTGAGAACTGTCAATAATACACTGATAACTAATCATGCATGCATGCACGTGAGCAACTGGCTGCATTCACAAGTAATATTATTACATGAATATTCACGGTCAATGGCTATAGTCAGCAGGGTTGTCATCAGTGTAGAAACTGTATGCATGCAAGAATCTTTCGGAAAAGCAAATCTAAACTTACCATTCAGCAATAGCACCAAACAAATACTCTGCAACATTTTGATAGGATTCCCTGAAATGAAAAAAAAAAAAACATTTCATTATGCAAAATGTCTGATACACCAAATGTCTGTAGAAATATATGTTTTACATGAGAAGAGTTATTTAACTGCTTTAAAATTGAAGAAATTAGTATTTCTGTAACTTCATAGGTTAAATATAACCCAGAATACTTAAGATTGTGGAACTTACCAGTATATTGTCAAATAATTAAGTCACTTTTAACAATGTCACAAATCAGGTGATTTTTTTGTAATTATTTGAGAGTTAGTAAGTTTCTGAGTTAAAACTTGAGTAGAATTTAACACATTTTATCGTCCCCTATGGCAAATGAGAATTCCACTCAGAGTCAATCAAAACCCACCTCCTTACTCAATGTTAACCTTTGATACTCTATGATGCACTTTTCCACCTATTGTTTACAGCTCCACGAAAATTGAAATGGTAACTTGGAAAACCCAACCAAATAATCAGGAGCTCTAAATGACAAAGAGCATTGTTTTGAATGGGAAGCCATCCCACGTCTGTCACTTGGACACTTCCTGCGACAGTGGAGCTCTCTGGTGCTTGTGGTTTGGAGGAATGGGTTCTAGCGAGTGCATAGTGGGTGGTGAGGTTGACGGTGCACAGACACCCAGCGGAAAACAGCAAGACTTGTCTAGACAATAACGATAATATAGGAAACGGCGTACTTTGAATTACGGTCGACAGTACGTATAGGTGTCACTGTCAGCCTAGATTCAATCTGCTATGCCCTACGCAATTCACAAAAATTCGTTTGCATGCATGTTTATTGACATGGTCAGTGCTTAAATTCAGAACAAAGTAAAAATGACAAGTATACCCCCATCCCCTTGAATCATTACTCATCTACTCGTATGTACCATGATACCATGATACATACATGTACATTAAAAGTTTATTTTAAAGTGACATGATTGTGTTAGAAATACAGCGTAGTGAACAGTACAACAAATAAAAGAGTGAAATCAAAAGTCTGTACCCATTTCAATTACCAAATTCTTTCTCAGACTGAGAAACAGTAACACAAACACTGTTACTCTCTCACTCACTCACTTATGTTCTCTTCTTCTGCTGTAATAACCTTCAAAGGGCTCTGCAGCCTATCTCAAGTTAAACTTGGATGCACGTTATGAGGAGGAGTCTTAGTCTTAAGTAACAACTCCTGTAACTTAAACAATTAAAGTGCATATTGTGACCAATATCTAATAAGATGTGAAATACTAATCAAAGTATTTTGCTTACTGTTTACCTTCCATTAGAAAAAAAAATAATATTGCACATTACAAAAATATATAATCACTAACTTGCACTGATCATACTTAAACACAAATTATGGTTTAAAACGCACCAATGTACATATGTACACTCCAGCTCAAAGGAATTGGCATAGGGAAAGGGAGAGGGAAGGAAGGGAAGGAGTTGCAGTTTTAAACCGCGGTATATTTTGTCCAGTTCAGCATGAAACATGATGCTTTTTAGGCTAAAGCATCTTGTTTCATGCTGAACTGGACAAAATATACCGCGGTTCAAAATTTCGGCTCCTTCCCCCTCCCTATGCCAATTGCTTTGAGCTGGAAGTGTAGATCTGCATCTGTGCATTTTGTGCTCAACTCATTGACTACTCAATTACTTCAGGGGGTACTACTTAACAAGCAGATACAAACATCCATGACACTTTTACTGTTTAACTTTACTTAGCGTCCCGTCACGTTACATCTTACATAACTTCAATTTCAACACTGAAGAAATTATACAAATTATCTGAAGAAAATATACAAATCAATTTCAAGTTTTGTTTTGTGATGGTAATAAGTATTACAAGAAGGAAAAGCATTTTTTATTCATTAATGAGGCTTGTGCATCCATATCAAAGTGCCCTGGTGTCTTGTGGTGAAGGACAAAGGGCATTAGCCCCTAAGGGATGAGGCCAAGGGTAAGGTGATGATGTCATACATGACCAAAACACAAAGGGGAGTGAAGACCGAGGCATCCCAAATCATTTTCCTCCATTTCACAATGTAGACACGGAGATAGATCTCTGATGCTACATGTAATATGGGAACAACTAGACGGAAAAATCAGTCTCTGTAAAACGTTGGATCCGCTGAGATTGCATCTGGCTCCTCTGTACGCCCTATGAGTATGACTATGTAATTTCGATTAAAGAATGCCCCGAAAAAGACGGTTATCCCTGTCTAGGGAACAGCAGGTGAAGAAACTAGACTCCATTCATATGCCTTTAGTTTTATAGTGGGAAAGTGGACATTTCAGCTTTCAGGTACAATCCAACCAGTTACTTACAGTCAATGTGTGTCGATATTAAAACAGAAATACTCAGCTCAGACGCTATACCGCCTGACCATGGCTGACCCTGGACTAAGTTACAGCTGCTGGCTGGTCACGATCTGTCATAGCACTGTCATGTTCATAATCGAATTAGTGCTTCTCCATCTCAAGAGACATGACCGTCATCAAAATCAAGCATTTTACTTACGAGGTAGTGAGAGTAACACACCCTTAGCTGGGATGGGATGAACCAGATCTGCGGTAAGACTCCCTTGCAATTCCTCGGTTTTGAATCCAACTCAAAACCTCTGCAGAAGTTCTGGAATTGGTGGTGCCTGGCTGCCTTTATACAGCCCACAGCCTGTTCAAGTACAGGCCAATATATACGAGCTACACTGTAAAATAGTGTAGTTCAGTACTAGCTCGCTAGCTGGAAGGGCTAGCGCTCGATAATACTAGACCGCCGCTCCTAGCCGTGTACTGACAGCTCGCTCACCGTACAAACGACTACATACAGTAAACGGCAATGTACCGCATCAGTAATCTTGCGACGACTTCACAAAGGTGTATTAAGGCGGATTCACACTGCATCCGACATTCCGACATACGACACGACATACGACTTTCCGACATTTGATCCGACAAAATAAAAATCGAAACAGTGCAAATCAAATGTGTCCACTCACACAGAGGCAACACGACAAAAAAAGTCGTGTCCGACACATTTTGTCGTATTAAAAAATCGGATCATGTAGCGATTTTTCAAGCACGACAATCCGACATTTAGCCGGAGACCAATCACAACGGCGGATTCCTATGACGTCACTTCATAAGTTTAGCTGGTCAAAAGACTTTTGCTTCGCGGAAAATCTCTGCGATGACCCCATTTCAGTCCCATCTACTAAAGTACATGTTGGACAATGTTTCCCTACGCATCATACCTCTATCATGTTTTGGTGAAGCATTTTGCCATTGTTTGTAAAGAAAGGTGGGCAAGAATGTGATTCCTTATTGGTGGTAAGTTAATCACTGTCTATCAATGTCAGCTAATAGCGAGTTAATCGCGGTATTCAGTGGTAATTGAGTTTTTAAGGCCTCGACTCGAGACAAGTTTAATGTTTACGTTCGAGTAGGTCTACGTAGTCGTAAAGATTGATGGTGTATGAAACTGTTATTTATCTGCATAAATGTCATCGTTCTAACTTGAAAGTCTTGTGAGATCTAAATCGCACTTAAACTTTGAAAGGCTTCGACATGTACATGCAACGTAAATAGACTAGATCTAGTTTTAGAGGTCTAGACTGGTATTAAACGTTATCAATTGGGTAACCTGTTTAAAATACTCGGATTTATACTGCGATCAGCCCGCTCACGGAGTCGGAGCAGTCCTGGGGCTATACTCGGATTAGACTCTTGTCTAGATCTACTACTAGAAAGCTGTACATATATCTAAACAGTTCAACATAAGCATCCGTGTTTACGCGTATAGTCTAAACGGTACTTCGGTAGTGCAGTTTATAATTATAGTGTGTTCTATATTATTACTCTGTTCGAATGTCAGAGTTTTAATAGATAGATCTAGATCTAATTTATGAACTAAACGTTCGACCTAACGTTCAGTTACAGGTCTATAGCCTCGAGTTCAATATGGCTAAAACTTTAAAAGGCTTTAAAATGTCTTAAGATCGAAGTGAGATCTAACGTCAAAACGACGAACGTGTCATTGATCCAGGCACTTTAAATACTGCGACCAGCTCGCTCACATACACCAACTCATAACAACAGATATATTCTAATGGGTCTAGGTCTAATAATTAGCGTTTAGATTTCCCAGATCCAAACAAGTTTCTTTAGCAGCTAGTCTACTACATCACGACTACTTTTACTTGTAGATCTGGACTCGACCGTACCTAGACCTATAGTCATGAGTAGCCAGGCAGTAGGTTTATCCTGTTGTTATGATAAATCTCGTCAGCTGGCCTACCGGCCGGGCGTGTGAGTCTAGTTCCACGGAGTCTTGCTCGTAAATAGATCTCCTAGTTTTGGTAAAGAAATTAGTTGACTGTTAGATCTGACGTTGGTCCGTACTGTAAATGCATGCAGTCTACCTCTAGAACTAGAATAAATAATTTGCTACACTCAGATTTACTTGTTTAGTTACAAATCCGTCTATCAATATACCATCAAGTAGAGTCTACTTCAATCACAGCAAGTTATCTGTTCGTCTAAAGTCGACCAACATAACCAAACCTTTATTTTAGTTAGATCTGACTAACAAAAAAATAATTGGCCTTGAATTGGCCTGTATTCATGGGTTTAAGTATCGGGGGGGGGGGGGGGGGGAGATGCTATTTGGAGGGTGCGGGAGAAGGGTGTCTGAGGGTGTCGTGTATTTCAACCGTCTATAACATAAATGACCGAATCTGTGAAAGGATAATTACGAAGGGGGTTTAAAGCTGAAACAAATATGTACAGATATAGACGTAGATTTAGGGGGAGTTTGGTGTGGAGGTGGATATGCCTATGCTGTGTTCATGAAAGAGAGGAGGGGACGGGAGGGAAGAGGGGTAAATATGTTGTGTTGATGCAGATTTGTCAAAGCAGAATCTAACAGATAGATTTAGTTTGAAACAGACACTCAAATCATTGAATGATACAAACTGAATAATTTTATATTTCTATTTGAGGAATCATGATACCTGCAAACTATATTGTACGTGTAAACAATTGTCATGATTTATACTGTCTGGTATAAAAAAAAAAAAAAAAATCACCAACATGCCTTAACATAGGCAAAGCGAATGAACTAGATGTAAAGACATGACCTACCCATCTTATTATGAACTATTGTTATGATTGCTGTAATATTGAGGATATCGTAAATTCTTTCTCTTCACCATTGTAAAGAAGGATTGGGTGAGTGTGGTTATGCCAACTTCCCCACCCGAAATATTGATACTGGTTTTGCTTTTTTTTGTGTGTGTGTTTTCTTTTAAAGAAAGGGATAAGTACGTATCTGTAACTTGAACTAGTATTGAGGCAAAACCATGAGAATGATAAAGAAGACGTAAGACTAGAGGGAAGGAGAAGAAAGAGAGGGAAGAGAATGGCGTGGAGGAGGAGGGCGATGGTGGAGAAGCAGGAACACGATGATCATCTACTTGTTTTTCGCCTTTTGTGTCTCTTCCTCATTTACCATTCCTTCTTCTAGTCATCCTCACTTCCCTACCTCCCTTCTCTCCTTCCTTCCTTGCCGTACTGCTCCTCCGCCTCTTCTCCTCCCTTCCTCACCCTCAATCCACTCTCTTCTCCCCCATCCTTGTTCCCTTTCTCCCGTTTCCTTCCCTATCGCCCTCGTTTTACATTCCCTTCCACCTTTTTCATCTCTTCCTTCTAACTTTCTTGCTCCCGTCTTCTACTGTTCCCATTTCCTCCTCCATCCCCCCCCCCCCCCCCGCCTTCGCCGTTATAAGTTCTTTCCATCCTCCTTCTTCCTTCTTCACGCCCCCCCCCCCCCCCCCCTCGCTCAGATCATATTTTTCTTGTGTTTGTGCTTGGTCATTGCATAAAGAAGTTGATAATTGATTGACCGACAGCAAATGTCGTGTCATCCGACATTTTGCACGACATTTTGAAAAGTCGTTGTCAGTGTGAACTGAAATGTCGTGTCGAAAGTCGTGTCGTATGTCGGAATGTCGGATGTCGGATGCAGTGTGAATCCGCCTTTAGATTCATCGAAAGAATTGTAGGGGTGTTGTAACTACGCGGTCTCTGAGGGACATTTTATTATAGCTGGCGCTATGCAAATTTTACGAAAACGATTTATAGCTCACATCCAGTTAAATCTGCGTGTAATGTGGGAGACACATAATTTCTGCTTTGGAAGCTAAATATTTATTAAAATACAATAATTATTGTTGTTCTTGATCCAAAAGTCTGTGGGGGAGCATGCAGGATTTCCCCCACAAAATTGCTGGCATCATTAACAAAATTAACAGCAAGCATACCTATGAGAGGGCATTTTAATCGTGAAACAATAATATTATTAGACCTACGTGCTACTCCTGTAACTGTACTCCTCATTTTATTCACATCTCGTTTGATTATGAAATACAGTACGGAAAAGAGAAGTTTCTTATGTTTTTGCACTTTTGATTATAACATGAGTGCAATAGAGTAGTAAAAAGTTACATCATGGTTGCACATATGCCCTTTTGCACACTTCATTAAACTAAGCATGATTCAATAGTATGCCATAGCTTCACAAGCTTTGACAATGTATTATCACAAACTAAAAGTCCATAATGAAAGTTTTGTTTTATTTTAGTGAATTGAATTGAATTGGATTTATTTTCAGATAAAAATAAGCAGTACATAAATGTTCCATCACCACAGTCATGTCGACTGGATAGCTCAACTCATAATGTGCCAACACGACACAGCTGTTCTTCCGTGTGTCGATGGTATATCGTGGCTGCAAAATGTTTGTCAATAGCGCCAGCTACTGTACAGTACGTTAAACGCGCTACTCGAGTCTGGAGGGAGAGTTAGTGTATATTTTCACAATTTGCGATAATATTTTTCTTTAAGCGCCTCTCCCACCCCCGGTATTTTTTACCATCCCTCTTTTATCATCTGTATGTCTCTGTCTCTGTCTGTCTGTCTGTCTGTCTGTCTCTCTCTCTCTCTCTCTCTCTCTCTCTTCTCTCTCTCTCTCTCTCTCTCTCTCCCTCTCTCTCTCTCTCTCTCTCTCTCTCTCTCTCTCTCTCTCCCTCTCTCTCTCTCTCTCTCTCTCTCTCTCTCTCTCTGTCTTTTCCCTCTTCTCTCTCATTCTCCCTCTCCTGCTTGCACTATTTCTTTCTCTCTCTTCCATCCCCCTTTGAAAAGTCACACAATCGTCATTTGATTATAGCTTCATTGCACTGACGCCCACCACTAACTGCTGGCAAAGGATTTGTGTATCATTTTGGTTCACCAAAGATGTGAATTTCATCCCTGTATTTACACTCTGCTCCTCGCGGACACCAGTAGATCGCTATGCCTTGTCCTCACTGGCCGAAACAGATCGAAGCTGGGGCAATGGGGACGGACCTCGGGATGTTCTCCGACCTCGTTTATTAACCCCTTGTGTGCCAGACAACATGCTGATTTATGTGTACTACTTAACATAGCAATCAAGCATGGTCTACTCTCCCGGCGCAGGCTTGAATACATTGCCCGTACCTTTGTTTTGGCGATTGTGCCCTTATTTTGCCAAACGATTTTTTTTTTTGCCCAATGCGCCATGTGAATACGGAGTGTCATCTATTTGTGCCACTAGACCACACCGACGTCGTCAACATTCCGATGACACCCTTCCAATGGCACCCATCCTCAGGCAAGCCGAAACTCAGTTCAGAGAAAACAGTACTGTATTAAACAAAAAAAGGAAGAAGAAAAAATAAAGGAGGGGTTGAAAGAAAACGCGATGGAAATAAGTGAAGTGTATCTTTCCGCCCTTACCAAAACGCATACACACACACACACACACACACACACACACACACACACATATATATATATATATATATATATATATATATATATATATATATATATATGTACTCACACACACAAACAAACAAACAAACACACACACACACACACACACACACACACGCACTTAATATTTCAAGGAAATATAAAAGATGGTCGGAAAAGAGCAACATGATATTGAGAATAAGTGTGGTAAGTACGAGGACCGAAAACAAATTAAGGAGCGAAAATAGATTGTTTAGAGCTGGGTGGTAATAGCTCCGTGCAATTATGGTCTTGCCCTACAGTGTCGTCTAAAGATAGACTGTCAATCTGTATTTGGAAATGCTCAAATTAGACGAGGTTTTGTAAAAGAGAAGGAGAAGAAGGACGGGGAGACATCCCCCCCCCCCCCCCCGCAATCCACCACCCCCCTCCTCTTTCTCTCTCTCTCTCTCTCTCCATCTCTTTCTTCGCTCTCCCTCTCTCTATCAGCCTGTCAGCTTCACCTCTCTTTTCATTATTATCTTTCCATGTTATCCACCCCCTATCTCTTTCTTTCTCACCCACCCATCTCTCTCCTTCTGTACATAGCTCTTTAACCCCCCCCCCTCTTCTCTCTTCCATCTCTTCCATTCTCTCTCTCTCTCTCTCTCTCTCTCTCTCTCTCTTGCACATTAATTATCTCACCAAATCGACAGCGATAAAAATGTAGGCCTGTTAGATATGACCTCGTCCACGCGTTACCTGTGCTGTGGGACTACGACTCAAGGAATAAAATCTTTGGATGGCTTCTCCAATCGCCGTAAAGAGTTGACAAAACTATGGAATGTCTTCTTGGTTACCTCATACGCTGATATTTTAATCAAAGCAATATCATATGTAATATACGTATAACGAAATGTCGAGTGAGATATGAATATTGTGAAATATACTAACAGGCATTTTTTTCGTTATTATAAATTAAAATGAGCGACATGATAATGTGAGAGTATTACAACTGTTCCTTATTTCACGAACAGGCCATAATCCAATTACACTTGCTTTACGACAACATGATTACATCAACAATGTAGAAAAAAATATTATGATTGGTATTAATGATGATAGTGATAATTGTTATAAAGATGATAATTATAATAACTATTACGAGTCAGGTAGATGTACTATTTAGTATTATATCCCACATACTAAGAATGTTGCTATATGATTGGTCAAGAGTTGATCACGTGATGAGGCGTAGTTTTTCCTATCAGATCACCTGAGAATAAAAGTTCGTTACACTGTAGGTGATAGTACTTTTTGGTTTCGCTGATCTCTTCACTCCTCACAGTCCTAATGCGTGATTGATATTTTGAGTACGCGCGAAATAAAAGTGCGTTACACTCGGACTATCACTTGACATCTAACGCGTCCTAACGCGCGTCCTAATGCGCGTCCTAATACGCGTCCTAATGCGCGTCCTAATACGCGTCCTAATACGCGTCCTAATGCGCGTCCTAACGCATGTTCCCCATGGCAGCGGCTCGGGGTTATGGAGATAAGTAAACATTATCTTTTTACGTCAAATTGTCATTTTTGGTATAGATAGTTGGTTTCAGATGTGGAATATAAAGCAAATAATCAACTTTTGGTTTCAAGCAATGAGACGAGCTATCACTTCCTCGGCGATCTGAATGTATACGCTATCTTTCCTCAGCTGCGCTTCGGAAAGATAGCTACATCCAGATCGCCTCGGAAGTGATAGTTCGTCCCATCACCCTCACCAACGCTGATTATTCGCTTACTAGCACAATGCTAATATCACTACTACTACTACTACTACTACTACTACTACTTCTACTACTTCTACTACTACTACTACTGCTACTACTACTACTACTATTACTACTACTACTACTACTACTACTACTACTACTACTTTTACTACTACTACTACTACTATTACTACTTCTACTACTACTACTACTACTACTACTACTACTACTACTACAACTACTACTACTACTACTACTACTACTTCTACTACTACTACTACTACTACTACTTCTAATTGCTTCCTACAAGTCTACATGAACCATGTTATTAATACTGAAAATATTCATATTGATAATGATAATTGCAGTGATAACGATTATAATCATCACTATGGTGAAAATGGCAAAGCCCATCGTGAAAATAGTGCAAATGATGATGAGGATAGGGATAAGGAAATGATTACCGTGATGTTGATAAGATTAATCGTGAAGATGGCCATCTTAAACTCCTAAATGAAATAAATACATCATAATAGGGGAGAAGGCAGAGGAGTCACATAAGGAGGAAGCGGGGAGGT
>OZ022576.1:19088885-19207289 GCA_963669155.1 Arbacia lixula | reverse complement strand
GAGGAAGGAGGAGGAGGAGGAGGAGGAGGAAGAAGAAGAGGGGGAGGAGGAGGTGGAGGAGAGGAGGAGGAGGAGGAGGAGGAGGGGGAGGAGGAGGAGGAGGAGGAGGAGGAGGAGACGAGGAGGAGGAGGAGGAGGAGGAGGAGGAGGAGGATGAAGAGGAGGAGGAGGAGGAGGAGGAGGACGTGGTGGGGAGGGGGAGGAGGAGGAGGAGGGGAGGAGGAGGAGGAGGAGGAGGAGGAGGAGGAGGAGGAGGGGGAGGAGGAGGAGGAGGAGGAGGAGGAGGAGGAGGAGGAGGAGGAAGAAGAAAAAAGAAAGGGGAGGAGGAGGTGGAGGAGGAGGAGGAGGAGGAGGGGGAGGAGGAGGAGGAGGAGGAGGAGGAGGAGGAGGAGGAGGAAGAAGAAGAAGAGGGGGAGGAGGAGGTGGAGGAGGAGGAGGAGGAGGATGAAGAGGAGGAGGAGGAGGAGGAGGAGGAGGAGGAGGAGGAGGAGGAGGAAGAAGAAGAGGGGGAGGAGGAGGTGGAGGAGGAGGAGGAGGAGGATGAAGAGGAGGAGGAGGAGGAGGAGGAGGAGGAGGAGGAGGAGGAGGATGGAATGACGAGGGGGGGGGGGGGGGGGGATTGGAGGCATCACCGAAAAGAAGGATCAGGAGCCCGGAGAGGCCACTCAAGATAGAAGGGGGAGGAGCAGAAAAGACGCATATGGAGAAGAAATGTGTCCCAGGTGGAAAGACTGGGGAGGAGAATAAAGAAGAACGCATATCAGTGAAACTAATACGGAAAGGATTGTGCCATCGAGGAAGGTGAGTACAAGACAATGATCAGAGTAAATGCATTTACTCTGTTTTTTTTCTAGATTGTAAAGTTAGCTGTTTCTTATAAAGTACATAATAATCGGAGAGATTATACTAATGGTTATACAGGAACATCGTTTTTCAAGAAAATGAAACCTATGATAAAAAACACATAATTATCATGCCTTAATCACTAAATCAAAATTTAGATACGACACCACTCTTAAGTGTAGAGAACAGCGGAGCATTTTATCAAAAAAGCGGGGAGGAAGAAGAGAGAGATTCCACAATCACGACAAAGGAAAGAAAGAACCAATTATTACGTAGTCATCAGTGTCTCGATTAGACGGCTTCGGGGTTTAGTTGGAACGCTGGAAGAGAAAACAAACGTTGCCGTTGAATGAAGCAATTAAAGGCAGTACAAGTCGGGAGTTGAGAAATTAAGTAGCAGTGCTAGCAAAACAGTCATAACAACAACAACATTAGCAGCATCAACGGCAGCGGTAACAACATAAAATAGTAACTGGATATTCCTTGCACTTTACGATGATCTTAGGAATTGCCTACAACTATGACGCAAACCGTTATGTTATATTTGTTATGGAAATTATAAATCATGATTAATATCGCATAAACTGTCTTATTTGATCTGAAATATTTATATTTCTAAGAAGAAGCGATTAACGGAAAGAAAAAAATGCCTGTTAGTATATTTCACAATAGTCATATCTCACAAGACATTCTATTTCACGTATACATGTATTACATTATGAGATTGTTTTGAATAAAAGATCAGTGTATAAGGTAACCAAGAAGACATTCCATAGTTTTGTCAACTCTTTACGGCGATTGGAGAAGCCATCCAAAGATTTTATTCCTTGAGTCTTAGTCCCACAGCACAGGTAATGCGTGGACGAGGTCAAATACAAGTCATGTAGGCCTACATTTTATCACTGCCGATTTGGTGAGATAATCAATGTGCAAGAGAGAGAGAGAGAGAGAGAGGGAGAGACACAGACAGACAGACAGACAGACAGACAGACAGAGAGGGGGAGAGAGGAAGAGATGGAAAGATAAATATATAGATATATAAAGAGAGAGAGAGAGAGGCCAGGAGAGTGGGAAGTGAGTAAGAGCGAGAGAGGATAAAATGAATATTTAAAACACGACGTCGGCATGGAGGGAAATAATGAATAATGGATAATATTTAATGATAAAGATATAACGTGAAGAAATTGAATTTTTATGGAATGAAGAAGGAAAAGAATGAAAAAATGGGAAGAAATAAGGAAGGAGTGTGCCACAGAAAAAAAATAATAAAACCTAAATTGCAAGCATGCAAACAGAGACAAGAGAAAGAGAAGAAGATGGAGTAGAGGAGGAAGGTCTGTGTCTCCCTCTGTTACAAACATACACATACTGACACACACTCAGTACACCTGTTATTTAGTGAAAACAAATTATTATGTTTCGCACAAAATACAAACAACTTAACTCATTGTGGTTATCTTCCTCCAAAATTGATATTAAAATACTCAGGGATGTATCTTGGCATTTGCTTGATTTCTCATCGGCTGGAATGTGTACAGCCGAGCCACGCGGTGAGTCGTCATAACAATTAGCTGTCGGGCAGACCGTCTGTCATCGGTGTCACTGACCGAGCGGTCTTACGCCTGTCCGAGCTTCACACTTCAAGATAAACAAAGCCGACAAAGGAAGCCGAAAACTACAGGAATGTGACCTGACTTACTCACACAATGATGAATGTTCTCGTGATGTTGTGTTATCACGTCTGATACATACCTATACATCTATACACAGTACCCATTTGATACCGCAGGTGGAGGTGAAGTAAACGGGATGATCACAGTGCCCTGTACATCGACTCAATAAAATGATAAAACGTGAAAGGTTTCTAAGAAGAGAAGAGACAGTGTTATGTGATCCCCAAATCTATAACGACGAATTGTTTACGCCGCATGTATTGATGTCAGAATTGTTGTTGTGGAAGTGGGGGTACAGTCCTTACACCAATTCCACGGATAGTTATCTCACGTCATGGATCATACCGTTCGTGCCGTTGGCAATCACGAGTCTCGTTGCATCATATCAACCTTTTTCCTTTACGAGTGATCTAAAACATATTGTATATCACTCCTTCTACGCAAAAAATACTCTTTTTTTTTGTTGTGCCGAAGCTCATACAATACTCCTTGTATGGCCATTTCCATTTCAAAAATGTTTTTTAAAAATCCACGCAAGCATGGATTTGAATCTTCCCAATGAACGCCCCCACATCTTATGGTGCTTGCTTACTAAATTGTATGATATGTCTGAGGGTGCCGTCGATGTGGTCGCCATGGTTACAAATGTTCCCGGACATCCAAGCTTGTAAGAACATGCATGCTATCAAGGGACGTGTGTGGGCGTGTCTAGTGCTGGGTATAGCCATTATTAAGTTTTGAGATCACTGTACATTGTTAAATGTATTATTTCTTTCGAATGAGCGGATTTTTTGGCACGAGTTCCAGCTATAAGCAAGATTCGGCATGATATGAAGTGAGCTTCATGCGTGTCGGTGAGTGCCAGCACTAGCAGACGTGTGTGACTGTGTAAGTGTATATATTTGTGCGTTCGGGTATATGTTTATATGATTAAATAGGTGTGTGTGTGTGTATGTGTGTGTGTTTGTTTGTGTGTGTGTGTGTGTGTGTGTGTGTGTTTGTGTGCGTGTGCTTGTGTGTGTGTGTGTGTGTATGTGTGTGTGTGTGTAGTCGTATCAGGCGAAGATCTCTTCCGATGGCAATGAAAAACATGCGAATTGGGAATACAGTGAAACCTGTCTATAGTCGCCACCCAAGGGAAACACAAATTGTGGCCTTTATAAACAGGTGGCAGCTACAAACAGGTTCTTTAACACATATTCTCTCTCCGGAGGAATTCATTTAGTGGCCACTTCAGACAGGTTGACTGCTGCAGACAGGTGGCCGCTAAGACAGGTTTGACTGTATGTATATCAAATACCCGTTTTTAAGGGTTTATTGAAATGATTTAATCAGCTTTAAGTACAGGTGGTTAATGTAATATCAACAAAATTCCAGTAAAAATCAATCAAATCAGGAAGTACGTGTACATTTATTTTGATCTTTGAAACATTTCCAATGAAACGACTGAACCAGTTTTGCTTACATATTTGTCATAAGCATTTTGCTTTGGTAAGGGCAGAAAAAGCCTCAATCTATTTAATCCTCGACGTCCACAGGAAATTACGTCTGCAATGTCCATGTATTGATATCGCCGATAACCTGGGCTAAAACCCTCGTATCCATAGCAACGCTATTTATATGAAAATATGACGGAACTTGCCTCCACATTGCGCCATATTTAATGAAGCACGCTATTGTATGGCGCACACAACGCGGTCATGACTGTCGCCCGCTCGGCTCTTTCATGACTGGTCTTGCCTTACGTACTTCCGCGTTTGGCAATTAAACAACACATCACTTCTTGCTTCGCATCACCGTCTAATCTCCAAAGAAAAAAAAAGCGAAAGTAATTCCTAAATAATTTCAAGTAAGACCGAGATTACATGGAAGATATGCCCCTGTGATTTTTAAGCAGCCCCAAAAGAAGTTAAGGGTGAAACATTCAATCGGTTCTAAACGCACACGCGCACACGTAATTCAATCCATCTCGAAGGGGTTGGTTTTACGAAGCTGAAGAAGGGAGCTCTCGCTGGATGAAACGCTTTTTCGGAAATGTTTTGATGATGGCCGGGAGGCATTTTATTTTCGTCCCGACAGACGTCATCGGAGCTGGCTGCGCGCGAGAGAGGATAGGTGAATATGGCGATAATTTGCTAAAACAAGGCCGGCGTCTATTTTTAGTGGTGGAGATCGGGGAAAGGATACCGGGTGCTCGCAGCAGGACGAATTTGGCGGAGGACAGGGAGAGAGGAAAGGAGGGACGAGAGAAACAGAGCGAGAGAAAACATGAGGAGGAGGAGATGGAGAGATAGAGAGAGAGAGAGAGAAAGAGAGAGAGAGAGAGAGAGAGAGAGAGAGAGAGGACACACATGCGTAACATATATGTATATTAATTTCTCTTGACAGATGAAAGCTGTTAAGATTAAAAAATATGGAGGAGAAAACAAGTTTAGAGTTTAGAGAGAAAAGGACGGAAATTAGGAGCAAGATGTCAAATAGAGAGATGGTGCAAGGAAATGGAGGAGAAGATGACATAATGAGGAGAGAGGGTGAGAATGAGAGAATGGAGATACACATAGAATGTTAGAGACAGAGAGACAGGTAGAAAAGATATTGAGAGTGACACACACTCACATAGCATGCATAGAGAGAGGGGCACGAAGAGACACAGAGACATACAGAGGCAGAGAGAGAGAGAGAGAGAGAGAGAAAGAACATACAGAGAGAAAACAGACAGATGCAGACAGAGACACACATAAAGAGATAAAGATAGTAATTAGAGACACAGACAGGGACAGACAGACAGACAGACGGACAGACAGACACACACACACACACACACAAATGTATATATAAAGAGAGTGAGAGAGTGAGAAAGAGAATACATGCAATATATATTTTAAAAAACGAGAGAGAGAGAGAGAGAGAGAGAGAGAGAGATCAAACGAAAACGATTCCTTCCCCGTTCTGACGTACATTACGTACCGATGTCGTGCGCGACGTGTGCATTGGCCGAGTGGAGCTCAAAACAATGCTTGTAAGTACCTCGCACCGTAGATTAATCATCAGAGCCGAGTCCGTCTACTGCTGATGGTGGAAGGCTAAGATCCCTCCCCACAACGCAGACTATAATATAAAGACTATATATATAAAGAGAGTGAGAGAGTGAGAAAGAGAATACATGTAATATATATTTTTAAAAACGAGAGAGAGAGAGAGAGAGAGAGAGAGAGAGATCAAACGAAAACGATTCCTTCCCCGTTCTGACGTACATTACGTACCGATGTCGTGCGCGACGTGTGCATTGGCCGAGTGGAGCTCAAAACAATGCTTGTAAGTACCTCGCACCGTAGATTAATCATCAGAGCCGAGTCCGTCTACTGCTGATGGTGGAAGGCTAAGATCCCTCCCCACAACGCAGACTTCGCCCTCCTGCGTCAGACTTAGATGTGGAGATAAAAGAATTTGCTAAATATACCATGTCATCAATATGAAAAGAGCAATAACTGTATTTTGATGGATTTATCATTATCATTTTAGTTTGACCTGTAAATTGAAGTATGCCATCGCCCATCCCATGTAATACTATTTATTATACGATATTATGTTTTCATCGTTCACATGGTTTAGGTGGCTTTTTCTGTTCTAAACATATTGTGCACGCTTGTGGGTATATATAATATACAGTTTATAGTATGTGTGTGTGTTTTGTTTCGTAATTGTGTGTTCGTGTGTCTTTTGTTGTTCGTTGTGTATGTATGTATGTGTGTGTATGAGAGAGAGATATATAGAAAGAGAGAGATAGAGGGAGAGAGAGAGAGAGGGGGGAGAGGAAAGAGAAGAGAGAGAGAGAGAGAGAGAGAGAGAGAGAGAGAGAGAGAGAGAGAGAGGGAGAGAGAGAGAAATACATGAAGAGATACAGGAAGAAAAATGGAATGAGGAGTTCAACTCATTTGTACTACATACAATAAGCCTGTTCACGCTTAGAAATTTTAATTCGTTTGCAGGCAAACACGTGACAGGTAGTTCTACGAACAATTTTGCTTTAACGAATCCTATTATCTCCTTTGCCAGGAACTAAATCATGAGATAATCTTCCAATAGATATAAAATCATTCACACATCAATAATTCTACCCTTTGTGCGCCATAAAAACTAAATTGTACTTCTGTATCGTGTCTATAGGATTCGTGTGTACTTCTTGGCCAAAAAAACGCCTCCATGCGGGAAGAAAGTATGGGATCGCCGAAAGACAATATCTGTAATTTATGTATAAAACGGTTCATTGTTATAATATCTATTGTAATTTTTTTGTTTTTTCATATATTTATATTGTCTTTCTGTATGAAAGTCTTTGATCTGATGAAAGCGTCGTGTTTAAATCGCGTTGGGCATGGGCAGATGAGCACAAATTACTTCTAAGAATTTGCAGTTTTTCAACTTGCTTGGTGACCACTTTTCGATCTGATTACCATGTTTACACTAATATCCATGTTAACCTTCCGAATAACTTGTTGAGGGCGCGAAGCCGTTTAATCCTTAAAGCTTCAACGTCATTACATGATATTTTCAAAGCAAACATTTGTGTTAGGAGGAAAATCTTAATCGCATGAAACCCTTCAAACTATGTTTTTCAACTGCAAGTTATAAACAAGTTGACGCATAAGTCCGATGATACTGTAGCATCTATAGGATAGGACAAATTGAGAGCAAAGAGGAAAGAGAGAAAGAGAGAGAGAGAGAGAGAGAGAGAGAGAGAGAGAGAGAGAGAGAGAGATGGGGGAGAGGGGAGGGGTTAGAGGGGGGGGGGGGGGGGTAAGAAAGGGGCTCAGGTATGGGTTGAAGGTTGGAGGGTAAAGATGATGTTTTGCACCCCCTACAGAACATCATCGTGCACATCAATTAGGTATGATCCTTGATCAGATCAGGATAGCCGATGATCGATACTTTTTTTTCTCTCTCTCTCTCTCTCCCTCCCTCTCGCTCTCTCTTTGGAATATTTTACATTCTTCCTACAAGTTATAAGGGACAGCAATTTGTATGGCCTAGGAATTAACTCTTAACGCGCCATTGAATCATGTTTGCACTTCACAGTTTGTAATACACATCATTCCCATTGGACAGTATGGAGTCTGGCAGAAAAGGAGTTAATCTTCGCGCTCGTTCACGGATTCGGAACTTACTCAGAAGAAGCAGACGGTCATGATATTTGGGTGAAATAAAGAGATAGATAGCGAATACCGTTGACCCGCTGATGAACACTTTCTAATTGAGGACCGGACGCGGTGGGAATTATTGCAAATCTGAACTTCCGGAAGGTGGAAGGAGGGGTTTGATCCGGGGACTCATGGGCGGACAGTTGACAGGAAGGCCTGATCCCGCCTCAATTTGGGCGCCTGCAATGTGGGTTAAGGGTGTGCGCGTTTGTGCATTATGACTTGTGTTTGTGTGTGTGTCTAGGGGCGTGCGAATGTGTTTGTGAGTGTGTGTTTGTGTATGCGCGTGCGTGATCGTGTCATTAGTACCTATATAACTCTATGGTCAGTGTATAGCTGTGTGCTCGGGTGTGTGTGTGCTTGTGTGTGCGTGTGTGTGCGTGTGTGTGAGTGTGTGTGCGTGTGTGTGCGTGTGTATGTGTGTGTGAAGAGGAGACATGAATAGAGAGGGGAAGACCACTGATCTCCCCACTACTGTAGAGTTGTAGTGTAGTGTTAGTGTAGAGATCAGTGGCGAGGAGTGAAAGTTAGAGGTGGGGATACATTATGGCGACATAGAGAAGAGCTCGGGGTACATTTATAGTCGGAGGTACAGGCGTACAGATCTGATAGAGCAAGTTTTAGTAAAAGAATCCTCAGCAAAGGTCTATGTTTATGCCACAACCCTTAGGACTTGGTCTCAGCCTGTGTCCTTTGGTTATCCCTTCTTGTGCTAAATCAGATTGAGAATGAACAAAGTGTGGTATCGCATTTAGCACAAGAAGGGATAATCAGTCGTTCGTAAAGTCGTTCGTAACTTACGAACAGCTTGGTGAAACACCCTCCGAGCATTAAAAGCCAGGTCAGCAAGGTGTTTGAATCATTTTTATTATAACGTGGGCTATGTCAACAAAAATCGTAGGTTATGAATAGCTGTTCCTTTGAAAATGACCCTGGTGAAATACAGTCATGACAATAAGTAACTGTCAGGTTCCAGACTTGAAGCGCACAGAGCTTCATCGAGAACAAAAAGTATGTACCTCGTCTTAATAATCATGTTGCCTTATTGGTTGACAGTCATAACCTAGAATAAACCATTGTATTCACAACTTTCCCCTAAAATTGCGTAGTCATGCGTTATTGCATTCACCTATCTCTAGTGATTCAGTTTTACTGGGAGAAATGCTTTCTGAATCTATTAGTTGTTGCTAGTCGGACACACCTCGGGAAAGAGTTGGGGTTAGCATTAGTAACACATCTCCATATGAATTTGCGTGTTATGAAAACGAGTTTGCTTCTGACGTTCAGAAACCATGTATTTTAGTGTGATACTACGCCAGTTCGCAAAACATTCGGTCGCGAAATGCATAAAATTACGACACAATAGGGCCATTCTCATTGGACTTAAAAAATCACGAAGTTAGAAAAATCGAGAAATTAGGGTGAAAGTTGCCTAGCAACCGTACCAACAGCCGTCCGAAACTTTGCATGAAACTTCGCAACTCAGGGCGCGATTTTTCTATCTTCGCGAGTTTTTGGTGCAATGAGAACACGAGAGTCAAATTTTGCGATTTTTAACTGCTCGATTTTTTGTAATGAGAATGGACCTATTACGATGACCAATGTCAAGCGTGCGCGCGGTATACATACGCGGTGCATGGAATGCATTTGTGAAGATAGAGCAGAGTTCTTCTCTAAAAAAAACATGTTCACTGATTTTGGGTTCGAATTGATTTGGCTCTTAATCATTATATTATTTGGTTTATTAAAATGGCACTGCTCTGATATTCGGAAGATGGTTTAACAAAGGCCCGCGGTGATCTAAAACAATGATTAAATCGCTCAGTGAGTGACTCGTGATATCAGCATCAAAATCACCTTGCTCCTATAATTTTATAGGAGCAGTCTATATTTATATCGTATTTAATCAACTTGTTTTTGAGCAATTCATTGTGTTCCTGGTGACGCAGACGTGTTTGTCTCAACGTTATCACTCCTTAAGAATTTGAAGCCATACAAGTAGTAGAGTGAATAATGCATCATTAACATTTTCTTCATCTATTTACGTATAATCTGCGCAACACCATGCGCAGGAAGCTAGATTCTCGTCATGGAATATGAATTTCACAAAGATGCCAAGTACGCCAAGAGCGCGTACATAATGATAATATGCTACACTCTTACTGAAATTAGTATTATACATTCTCACGTATGGTTGCCACGATAAGTTAACGCGTTGAGAAACTGGATATGCAAGTTGTCTGTCCTAGTTTTGCACAACTCTATGTTTTATTAATTGAACAATTTTACTTCACACCCAGTATAGATAACTAAATAAGTATGATTTAAGTAAGACCATGAATATCAGGGACTTTTAGTTACTATTTGGCGCGTCTGTTATAATATTTAAATATAAGTGAGTATGTGTATGCTTATGCGCGTGCACGATCGTGTCAATATGTAGATATGTGTGTGTGTGTGTGTGTAGATGTGTATGTGTGTATGTGTGCGTGTGCGAATGTGTACGTGTGCGTATTTTTGTGTGTGCGTGTGTGTTGGTGTGTGTGGTTACGTGGCTTCATTTTGTATGTTGTGTTTTGTTTTTCTCGTGATGTACTTTATTTGTTTGTGTGAAAGATGTTCCATTACATTTATTTTGCTTATGAATTATATATATATGTCATATATCACACATCATTCACTTTCGTTTTGAGTAGACTCAGCTAGTGAGATGTGTTTCCCAGATGGATGATTGTGGCTGTGCATTCTTCCGGCAAGCCAGGGCGTTAACTAGCCCGACTTTCCGGGGGAAGCTGGACTCGCTCACACCTTTATAGCTTTCCTACGCGCACTTTGTGCTGCAATACCGAGGTTCGCGTGTCCCCGTCTGCTACACGTCCTAGAAATACATGAAATGCAAAGAGATATCGAGACTGAAACCCAATTTCAAGAGATGCCCCCCCCCCCTCCCCAGGGCCTATGACTGCAGCAATGGGCGTTTCAGCCAAGCACGCTCACATGTCTCGAAGAAAAATAGGACAATAGAAAAGAGTTGAAAACAGGATTAAAAACAGATAGAGTGCTGACGAGTCACCTTATATCTAACATTATATTGATTTTGATGTCAAACAAGAACCAAACTCGTTGACGACTAAAGCAGTTTTAGAGCAAGACATTTTGGGGGCTTTAAAATCGGCAACACTTTTTTTTTTAAAACGCTCAATTGTAAATTTACAGAACGTATCAATGCAAATAACGAAGAATAAAAAGATCAGCATTTTGCAGTATTTGACTCATATAGTCTGTATTTTGTGCTTTTATGTGGTACCAGATTTATGTCTATCGTAGCTATGTTAATAGAGTGTTCCCACAAGCAGTCATATTGGAGGACAAGACAATAAAAACCTGTGCATCAGACCATGAAAACAAATTACTTTTCATGGTGTGATGCACAGGTTTTTATTGTTTGTCTTCCAATATGGCTGCTTGTGGGAACTGCTGCATATCTTGCAATGTCCGTTTTTAAGTACTTTGGGCTCTTATGTAGACGGGGAGATGTTATTCTGGATAAGAAAATATATCAAACGTCTGAGTTTGCTTTCATGGCCATAAAATCATCATTTTTAGTTGTTATCATATATTAAATCATACTCAAAGGATATCAAATTAATTAACGCAACATCGTTATCTACATTCAAAATAAATTCATTAATCATAAGGGTCTTATTCAATTTTTGGATGTACGAACTATACTAAGTGCCTGGTGTTAGAACTGGAGTCGGCGCGAAGAGCAATTTATTCCTACACCAGTTGCGTTCATTGATAGCACAATAGAATATTTGACGCGTTTGGTTCTTTGATGGAGGGAGGTCCGCCGCCAAATATGTAAGACAAATTTTGGATGCATTTATAGAGGAATATACATGTACATGTATATTCTGTATGCGCAGAGGATTTCAGAACCACTTCATGCACTGAAGTGTGTGTGTGCAGTAATATAACGTCGTATGATGATACGATTCTGTGAATTTCAGATTGTATTGTTGCTTCGGGTTTTTTTTTTGATAAATCGAGAATACTGTCGAAAACATGTCAGAGAAATGCCTCCATATCGCACATTGGGCAATCATATTTCCTTACAAATATTTTGTAAATCGTTTATTGAGTGTTTCACCTTCCACGGTAGCAACCTCGATTTCATGTGCGGAGATGTCCGAAAAAGTTACGGACCAAATTCTTTCTACAATGTTATCAAAATTTCCCTTCGCTCACTCCCAATCTAATTTCCAACGTGTGTAATAAGATCAGCTATGAACTCCCAGCGAAGGCTGAACGGTTGACATGAGGAAGGCACTGCCTAATTAGAAATACAATATTGTTTGAAACACCTGAATGTCTTGAATTTTTATGAGGCGGCTGTCGTCATACATCAAAGGAAGTCTATCCGAGCGCAGTCCATCCATTATAGGTCCATGGGTAAACGTACCTCCTTTTCATTTTCTGATTAAATAACAATTTTTCGTTTTCGGATTAACGAACCTTCAAAATAACGAACCTTTGTATTAATGCAACAAATATTGGAATTTACTGTCCATTTTTCATTTTCGGATTAACGGATGAAAGTGGTGTGTTTGGAATAACGAAGCTCCGGTGTGTTGTTATCCAAAAGTTATGAGAGAAAGAGAGAGAGAGAGAGAGGGGGGGGGGTGGTCAAAAGTAACACACATACCGGAGATTAAGAGTAACAGGAAGGTAACTTCAGCTGGTTACTTAATCAAGGGAGTAGGGCGGAAAACGTTTCCAGGATGTTGTTTATTGTTTGTGTGCCATTTTCCTGATGCTCTATAGTATGGGATTTATGCGCATTGGTGTTGAAAAGGCACACGTGGCACATTCAGAGTTAACGTGGTCGTAGAGGCCATGGCAGCTACATCCCCGTTCGATCCCGATGAAAAGTAGTTCACACAGACACTGACAGATATGACGGACGATTTGCCGCTACCGCAGTTTGCAGTTTTCTAGCATTATCCCGCAACGGCAAAGCGAAGGATGAGTCGGCGATAGATTTTTGATTTTGATTTATTTTTCCATAATAAACTTCGATTCAATTCAATTCTATTCAATTCTTTATTCATTTAACAAACAAAAATAAACAACTTTCATGAACAATGAATATAAGGCATCACCAGAAAGATGGAGAAAGTAGATGAATGATTAACTTTTGGAAATACAGCGCATATCCCTTTAGATGTATGTGTGAAATTGTGTGTCTTTGCACAATCTCTAATAATCGCCCCTCGGAAAAAATAATTCTATGCCAGTCCTTCCTCAGATAGATAATTTCCACGATATAAATCTCACAGATTGGTATATTTGTATAATATATCATTTTCAGCATATGGCGCCGATTAACAGTCCATATGACAAACACGGGCTATTTGTGTCCATTTGTTAGCGTGTGAGGGTCCAGTGTCATTTCCAAGAATGAAGCACTGACTCATGCGAGTAGTAATTCGACACCAGTCTTCCATTTCGTGAAATACACAGAGACAGTTTGCCTTGCCGAAATCTGGCGTGTTCACGAAATCGAAAGTCGTCCGAGAACATTGGTGTGTCTGGCGTTAGCATAGCGCAAGACCAAACAAATCAGAATTCTGATCCGCATAAAGTCACACACACACACATACATCATTTTTACATTGACAATACACATACAAATGCACATACTGTAGATACATACTCATAAATACCTGGACAAAGTATTATGTTGTACAACCATACATATACACGGTAATTACACACACAAACACACACACACACACACACACACACACACACGTACAGACACACACACACACATACACACACATATACACACCTCTTCATGGCCGTCAATAGTAGGTTCAAATGGCTTAAATATGGCGCAAAACACACAAAACAGCACACACACACGCACAAGCATACACACACGCACATACACATACACGTCCTCACCCTATGTTCAAGCTCCTTCCAAAATGTGCACAGTCTTTGTGGAACAGATCATTCCTCAATGAAGAATTGTAGTCATACATTTGTGATAAACAGGCAGTATTCATTAATCAGATTACGTGTTGGATTTTTCATTGTTTTCATGACCACAATTCGTAATCATTTCTGACTTTCTTTTTCTCCCCACCCCCCACCCCCTCCTCTCTCTCTCTCTCTCTCTCTCTCTCTCTCTCTCTCTCTCTCTCTCTCCCCCCCCCCCCCCCCTCTCTCTCTCTCTCTCTCCCTCTCCCTCTGTATCTCCCATCCTATGCCATGGATCATAGGACAATCCTCTCATTGCCATAAGTACCCGAAATGAGTTATTATTCAATGCCATTTTCCTGGCTTGGTACTAACGGAGTCAGTAAAATCTCTGCGATAGTTTGAACACTATTTCTACCATTTCTACTGCCAAGATAAAATCTTGAAATCTGAAAATGAAATGATTATATAGATTAGTGCGTTAGGTTATCTATATTCACAACGAATTGATACAACGATTCAGCAGAAAAAGGATGTGAATCATAAACAATTTGATATAAAGTGTAATGAACGTGTTGGAATCATGTGAGCACAAATTTGAAGAGAAGGTCACTTGTTTTTATATGACTCGTATTGCTACACCGCATTTCTTACTTAAAATTGTTAATTTCATTTGTGATCAACGTACCTTCTTTCAGTTCCATTCGCTTCCTTTTTCGGATTAACAAATCTTAAGAATAACAAACCATCGGAATAACAAACCATCGGAATAACAAACCATCGGAATAACAAACCATCGAAATAACGAAGCTTCGGCTAAATGTAGCAAATATAAGATATATAAGATATAAAATATCCGAACCGTGCAGAAATGATGATTAACGAACTCTCATGCAATCAAAATGTGTGTTTTCGGAATAGCGAACATTCGAAATAACGGACATAAATCGTACTATTATTGTATTCGTTTTTACAATGTATTGAATCGAATTGAGTTGAAATTTATTGCGTCCATAAACATTACATACATGGAAATTTGTTTTTTGCAGTGCACAGGTTTACAAAATTTGACAATAAGTTTACATAATTATCATCATTCAATTAAATAACATTATATTATTATATCAATTGACATCGATATTATTTGATATGGTGTACATTAGATTAAATTATCATTTAATCATTCCATTAATGTATCAAGCCATCATTGCCAAATAACTAGTTATGTATTAATTATATCAAGTTTTAACAAATAAGTTTCACCATTAAACATTCAGAAATATCATCATGTTGTATTTACTAACTAGACATATTTCGTTTTAATTCAGTGTAGGGCTGTATCGTTTACTCAAGTTCGTTCGAGTTATAGCTTTAAAGTCTCCAACAAAGTTGAACAGGTATAGTTAATAATTATAACTATAATTATCAAAACAATACAACTATCAATGTAAAAATCAACCACACCAGAGGTTCTTATTAATCGGCATCTAATTACATTTCAGATGTATCTCCCTCGAAATCAGTTCCTTTTCTAAAATGCCTTGAAGCAGACGTTTAAACCAATTAAACACAGTACTTGTTGTATATTATGTCCAAGCAAATTTATATCAGAAGTACTTATATTCGTTGACAAGATGACATACACCTGAATTGTTTCTCTCACTTTCTCGCATATCTGTCATGCAGACTTTACTATGGGATGCTACCCCCCCCCCCCCCCCATACCGCTTCTCACGTAACACATAAGGCCACTCTCCGAGGTTGTACTACAGATATTATGGGTTCAAACCGGGCTACCCTCTTGGACGACTTTTCTCCCCACTTCGTCCTCGACAAGTACCCGGTTACAAGGAATATTCCAATTTAAGATAATTAGCTCCGCCATGATTACGGCTGTTTTGCGAAAGCCATGCTGATAAACTTATATGCCTTTGGGCGATACTGCAAAAACGCACTGTATAGAATTGATTATTATCACAATATTGTATACGTACATAATATGAAAACGTCATTCTCGTACCAGGGCAGTGCAACAGTCAATATATGTACGTCCAAAACGTATCAATTGCCTGATTACTTTAGAAATATATGTCGTAAATTTTACTTTCAGTCTTACTTTATAAAAAGTGCATTCAATCAATGATTATTTTATCAAATATGCAATAACAGTATTTCAAAAAAAAATCGTGTATATTTTCTCATATTCATAGGCTCCATTTAGTAGCCCTATTTCAGATTACTGTATTTTTATGAACTCTGAATTATTTGTTTCTCGAAAACAACCGCTTTTCATTTTTAGATTCATTATTCTAAATCAACAGTAGAAGAACTTTATACTCTATTTAATATGTATTTAATTATGTTACTTGTATTATTTATTTGCCTTCATTGAGTTTGTTTATAACTGAATTGATAAGCGATAATGGGGGTCGCTTCTGTCAAATTGTGCATTGAATGTGTGTTTCTGATATTATGATATTTTCATAACGGTATCAAATTCTATATGTTAATGTTCATTATATTGTTGCTATAGCACATGTGAGACAGGCTCCTCTTGAAAGCAGTAGTGTATGTTGTCAAACTGAGGGGTCACCCTCGTACAATGAAGAGATCAGCTAATGATAATATAGTATATTATTGCAGGAATTTCAAATTTATCACGTGTTGTCGACCTATCATTCTTTCTGTCAGGACCAAGTCTCAAATAATGGTTAATGCATTCTGAAATCTTTCACCACAATGGATATCTGTAGTTATAATTAAAGGTGATAGATTCTGTCAGGGGTTAGACCTATTCTAGACCAACTCGAATATTTTTCGGTTATATTTCACTTTTTCCTACATAAACCTGATTTAAATAAAAGGTCCCATATCTGTTTCAGATCATCAGCGTTGGCTTTACATTTACGTTACTGTTTTATCATTCATAATGTGTGAAACAGCCGTCTATTCTCAACGATGGAAACAACAACTTTCTCTATTCTATTAGCTATACATAAACAAACAGCATTCTGGCGGCTAACTTGCTTGACATTTGGGGCTTGTTTTGGTTGGAGATCGCCCTAGGATTGTTCCTTTTTCAGCGCAGTTCCGCTTTTATAGCAGGGAACTGGAAGAGCAAAATTAAAGCGTACAATTGTGTACTTAAGGAGATAAAAGAGATAACTCGTGAGGCCGCTTCTGTTTCTCCCTCAACACAATAATGTATTCATGCCATGCTGACGTCATCACCTACGCACGAACGCCATTCTATTTATAGGGTGTTTCCCCGAACGTACTTCCGGTTTCTCGTAAAAATCGTTTAGTCTACTATACGCAACATGTTTTCACTCATTTCTGCCTTGCTATCCAACTCTCATAAGAATATTACTCAGATTAACCCTAGGGGAATCAGATTAAAGTGTTTCAGGTACAATTCATACTTGTCGGTGAGCACAGATTACGGAATGGTACTCTATAGACATTCTAGCAGGTAAGATACATTGCCCTTACGTTATTGCAGATTTTGATTCTGGCTTGGAAATACAGACTACAGCCTGTGTAGCGTACGTTTTTGTGTACGTTCGTCTTTCTCACACGCCGATGTCTCATTCTCAAAGCATCGCATACATGAAGCTATCCACCATACGGTTTCTGTGTGTGTAATTGTCGTTGTCGCACGGGACCACACACACACACATACACACACTCGGCAAACGACACACACGGCAATTTCGAGTACCGTACCGAATTCGTGTTCTGCCTCGTACGAAATTATAGTATACGACGACACACACGCACCGCGTAATGATCGCTGTCTTACTCATTCATTCACTCTGCCAGCTGAGAAAGAAGACGTGGATCTACATCTAATGCATGTTACCTTTACTACGATGTCCTTTCTCGATGTCTTGGGAACATTACCGTTATAGGAAGGGGCGCAACATCGCGATTTAGAAGCACAACCTATCTACTACCAGTGAAGGTGAGTTCAGGTGCAGACGATTTGCGTTAATTTGTACATAGCTCCATGATTTGTCGGTGATTGATGAACGAACGATCAGCAATGCGGAAATATAACATGGTGACATTGATGTATATTATTGCTTGTTAATCGCCAGAGAGTGTCATACTATGATGGTCATATTGTTCGGCTAGGAAATGTCCGCCTGATTTTAACATGCACGTTGATTTATCTAGTCCCCTACCAGTAGTACTAGCACTATAAATATTACCCAGACAATAATGCCTATCAGGTATTAGAGTAGCACAACCGTATCTATTTGCGGGGAGTTCATACTGCGCTGGTAACTGAATTGGAGAGTTTAAATCGTGTTAGCATTTCCAAATGAACAACGGATGTGATTAACCCAGGTGTGTTCAAATGGTTTTTAAATTTTGAGCTTAATTTGTAGACTTACAGTGAGTTACAATGTCACGAATGGCAATGGCATAATTAAGGTGCATGTCTGTGAAACGTGGATGTGAAGTTCAGGTGATACATATGTTGTATCATAGTTAATGCATTTTAACGAACCCTGGGAGTATGTACATGTATGTGAATCCGTCAATGATTCACATTTACATGAAAACCACCAAAGAATCCCAGACAGACTTGGATCAGTACTGCAGTTATCAATCGTGTGATTACACCAAGCAATATCACAGTCTATGCTTAAACCACAAAGGCTTAATATTATTGCGCTCACAGCGTCTTCAATATTTATTATTTTAATTATTTTTTTTTTCAGCTCATGGTCGACCCTTACAATATTTCCAGGGGGCCATGTGATTCAACTATATATTAAAAGATTTAAGGCACGTCGTTCAACCAATACATTTTCAATTGTACTAATCCAAAAGCTTGTCCTAGGTTGTTCCGACTATATAGCAACAACATGCAAAGGGATTTCCATCCATACAGGAAGATGGAATAGAGCGTTACAACCAAGTTAGGGGAGAGTTGGGAATATAGCTCGAAACGGCTTATTAGGATTCCTTATCTCTTCCGTGTTCTCTTGTTTCTTGTTCCTTGAGTGGAGATCTTTGACCGAAGCTGATGTAATGCAAAATATTAAATCCGTTTTAACGGGGCAACACCTGGAAGGGCTTGTATCCTGGAGGGATAACCTTTGTATACAACCTTTGTCAAAGTTGATGAAAGGCCACTTGATCTCGTTTCCTCGTCTTAAACACAAGACGGAACTAACGAAGTTATTTGACGGGGATTTTCTCAATATACTATGACATTGATGCTAAATATGTACTTTGACATTGGAAAGAAAGGAAAGAAGAAAATTGGATTCGGTAATAATGTAGTGCCGATAACAGTATCCAGTTGGTATAACTGATCCATATGGAATTGTAACTTGAAGTTGATTTTCATTTTAAAAAAAGTTCATGCCTACCCAAAACCCTAACATTACTTGCTACTTCTCTTGATTTTTTTCCTTTCGTTCTATCATTGTATTTGGCACCCAATGTATTTTTTTCATTGATTGAAAGATTTATTAAGTATTCTTAAAGCAAAACATATGGACATTGTATTGCGTGATTGTTAGAGCATTATCAGTGATTCTTATGAATAAGTTTCACATATAGGTCTAGTAATAATAGCTCATTTCATAATCGCTTGGTGTTAATCTTCTCATGAACATATACCCGTGATCCTCTCAACTCAGGGCTAGACTAGGTCCATCCATTCATGACTAATATTGTGGTAAGGATGGCAATATCATGTAATTAATCTTCTCATTACCGTCGGCACATAAGTGGGTATATACAAACTCAATTGACTATTCACGCGTCGGTACTGAGAGGATTAATGAAAATGCAGTACTTATATAATCTCATATGATAATGATTTGTATGCTCCAAAGCAGCACGTGGCATATTCCTTTCATGATGTCAAAATTATAATGCATGACTGTATGGTCTTGCTCGTTATGATGTGGTATACTCCAAATATCAACCGCACAGGTCATTCCAATCAATGCCCGTGTGTACATACAGACAACCGACCCGGTGTTAAATGGTGGTACATATCCAATTCCAACCGGCTGAGTCACACTTTGCAGACAATAGGACAGAGAGAAGGGGGAGAGAGGGAGCCTTCAGCGGAAGGTTTGAATGTTGGAATGTGACGTCTGTGTTGATCGACAGTCTTCTTTGTAACCATAATGTCTTGCTGGCCCGATGTAAAGGCGGTTTCGGTGAACTTTCCTTACACCCATGGAGCAAGCCCATACAGTCATACCACCAACCAGTCACTAGTTGTAAACGTTCCCATACATCTAGGTGTACATGGATAGGCCACTTCTGACGCCATACACCATTGTACATTTCGACTTTCGTTTTCCATACTAAGTACACACCAAGCATGGAGCCGATACGTTACATGTACAGTCGGAGTTTACTGGACCGTGTATTGTAATTGTCCCTGAAACCATCAATACCATAACTATTTATTCGAACTTCAAAGCTACATAATGATGAAAGGCAGTAAACGTGCAAGCAGCATAGTGCAATCAGTTTTAGTACTTAACCGATATTAATCAGTAATAGTTCGTGGGAGTTAATTATGTACTGTTGCTGTTTGTACTGTTTTCATCACTGTCATGGGTAAACTGCATAGGTAACTACTAGCGCTGTAAATATATACTTCTATATTGCGCTTTTACTAGCTCCAGTGTTCACTACTTACAATGGTGATGATGCCATGTACTACTTAATAGTCCTTCTACTTCTTTACTTATGTGGTAGTTGGTGCTACTAGTTTTACTACCTACTACCTCTAAAGGCCAAGCAATTATGGTAATACCAATAATACTACTGCTACTAGGCCCTGGTATTACTTATGCTATTTCTACATGTACCAATATTACTACCACTACCACCACCATACTTAAACACCATTAGGAGCCTAACCAAAAGAGGATGCCATAATGAAACTACATATATATTCCCAACGGATGGGGTACAAAGTATAAAGTACGATGTAGACTTTGACCTGTCTAATATACATGTAAAATATACAGAGGCGTTGTTTAGCTGAGTTGCATGGACGTATATATGCAAGACTGTATGTGACTTTTGTCTTGTGTAGGCCTTATGTATGTACGTGTACATGGTAAAGTGTGTATAATTATTCACGTTCCCTGAGGGAAGGTTTCAGAACTATTCCGAAAAAATAACCCAGTGATCCTTTTCAGGACTGCCACTGTGTACAGTGAGAGTCGTCGTGTGATCACACATCTTACACAAGTTGTCACAGTGAATAGGTAATGACAAAAGTGAACGAGTAAGTTATTTCAGCGGTGAATAGATGACCAATGGCATTGTTGAGGAGGGGTATACAATTCTTTACAGGCTCATCATTTATGCCGAAGTTTGCATTTGGTTCCGGGAGTTTCTCTTTCCTACGTTTTTAACTAGCCTGAATTCAAGGATGTACAGATTTTCTGTCCATTATTAAATGATCCACGAACAATTTACTGGTACTATAAAATTTCCAAATTGCTTTAAAAAGTAGCATGTTAGATAACCAAGCTTTTCGATCTGCAGCTCATGAGGTTATCACGCAGATATGAACAAATTACAAGAAAAAACAACTCCTATATATAATAATAATACAATTTAATTAAATGATTTGGATTTCAACTGGGTCTGAAACTCTGATATGAAGACTTCTCCCTCCACAGACCGGGGATTCAGGAAAACGATAGTGTCGTTATTACTGGTAATGTCGTTGTAGAGTTTGGAAAAGAAACTTCCAACAGTATGGGACGCAGGCTATCGCTATTACCGACTGGTACTGAAATCCGTCGTTTCGTTTCCGCCTCCCCTCTTGCCCTTTTGTCTTTACAAATACGCAGTGAAAGCTGACTTGGTCTGAATTCCACAATTGAAAGAACATCTTTATTGGAGCCCAGCGCTGGTCAAATGACAGTGGACCTCAATTCCCGCGTCTTTTGTGTAGGTCCATGGTCCTATTCTTTACACCACATTTCCGGGTAAAGCTACGCCGTTTGTTGGAATTTGTGGAAAACGTGCGGATAATTCGTACACATTATAGAGAAAAAGAAGAAAGAAACAATAAAGATGAGGGAAGAAATACGAAGAAAAAATAACTGATAATGTCGATCGGTACGTGATTGGTGAGTGAGATGGATGATATTATTATGCTTTAGCTAGTAGGCCAACCCCGTATTACTATCATACACCCTATGACAGGCAAGCCCGTATTTCACAGAATGGGTAATTGACCCAATTTTCATGATCGCATTATATTGATGATCCATTACCGTCATATTATTACCATATACCTGATAATACTTCATGCTAATGATATGAGATCTTGTAATTCTCTGTGTGCTTGTTATGAAGTGGTTTGATATGATGGGTTGGAGAAAATAAAGTACGGCGGAGAAACTGAATCATTCAATAGGCCTACGATACCACCAAAGATGTATGCAGCAGCTATCCTCCCTGCATCATCGGTATGACCATGAAGCCATCAATAGTAATAGTTCCATGGTTTTACAGACTCCCGATGATTTCTTACGTGCTGTGGGCATTTATTTAACGGTATACCCCCTGCGGTGTGATTCGCGTTGAGTTGTTAACAGCGATGAATGAACGCCCTATGACGTCATAACGCCCTACCGTGGAGCGAAAACACACACGATTCTGCGTGACTCCCACGTCGCCCCAGAGATCGGACGCACAATGCTTTCTGCCTCGATGGTTGATGGGTTTCAAGAACTCGCTATTGGATTAATTACGGCTATAATGGGAGCTGTGTGACGAGAGTCGGGTGCCGAGTGTGAGGTAGGCCTACAATTTTCTTTTGGCGGTGCCTCCATCATCGCGACCATGGTATCCATAGCGACCGTTCTCTGACCGGTATGACTACTATTCTCATTTCCTCTATACTTTTATGACTGCTAGTATTCGTATGACTATTGTTAAAACTAGACTACTACGTGAACCGCTTTTACCACCACCATCACTACTATTTCTACTATTACTGGATGGTTCAAAGAAGGCACACTAGTTCCCGCTTGAAATTGGATTGTATCTCGTTTAATCTCAGGTCAAAGTTGACATGAAGACACTGACCATCAGTAGTCAAGTAGACAATTCAATCTGTATAAAAATAAAAGAATGTAACGTATGATAAGTTACATGTACAAACTCCAAATAAATTTATATTGCACTTAACTCTTTGTGTGCGGTTTGCTCTTCAATAACATTGTAACACAGGTAAACCAATTCTTTTCCTTCATCAAATCAACCCTAACCTATCAAGAATAACTCAAGACAGATTTCTATCTAAATCCACTTCAACAGTCTAAACTTGATCACAAATCATTAATTGGTTTTCTTGCACTAATAAAACACTTATGCTTCTTTCTGAATACAGATGATGCCTACACAAGAAGCATGGTTGTTACTATATTTAGAACAAAATTAATACCACCTACAGGCTGTACACTGCATGGCATTTAAACTGACACTTCTAAATCTGTTCAACTTATGTAATCTTTCTGATTACTGCAGAATACATTTTATTTCTGCTTGTACCACTGAACTACTATCAGTTTAATATGAAGCAATTTATACCAAATCATCATTACAACTGCACATGCATAAACCTTCAATATTGTATGCACTTCACTGAAGCACTTATTATAATTTGCAACATCCTGGTCATGTGCATAAACTAGATATAATAAAGCTTTATAAATTCCAGAATAAGCCTCATCATCACTTGTCTAATATATGCAAGTAATGTAAACCAAGCTCACCGAGCTCTCTATTAAACCCAAATTTCCCTTTATAGAGGAAATAATTACACATGAACCCCCCTCTAGACTGCATTGTCTTTATAGTTGACTCAACTTATGTAATATAGTGCAGTGTAAAAGGGTCTGCATTATTTAATCAATGCTCAAGACTTATAGCAACATGCCTGTGTCAGGTTGTGTGCTCATACATATTTATACACACCTCATGGCATTTACTTGTATTTCATTCCCTGACCAACAAATCCCAATCTTGGGCTTATATAATTGCAATATGACATTTAGTTCAGCTGTAAATTAAATAGTATCAACTTATTTGTTTATGAGTAACCATTGAACTGCCCCTTTTCATTTGACAAAGTACTGTACACAAATTCCAAAATGTCTGACTCAAGACACTCCCCTGCGTGCGTGTAACTGCACGTGTATATAGACATGATAGAATAAAGATTGATATGCAGTTCATTTTTTACACCTCTGTAATACACAACTTAATACATTAAATCCTATATTTTTTAGCTTAGATCATGCTACTCACTTCTTTGGCCGGAACTACACATTTTGACACACAAAGTGGCCTCTGAATCGGGAAGATTCCGCTGAATCTTCTCTACGGCAAACCTGCGTCTGACTCGGTCTGAACTTATATTGCGTGTGCCTTTTCTGCACGTTTTACAACTAAATTTGCATCTGTAATTTGCATAGAAAGTATGGTGTCTTTAAATGTATGGTGTCATCAATTGCACAAATGAACACGAAAAAGAGAAATAATGACTGGGAATAAACCACATACATTAAACTTTCGCTTAGCGAAACAATTACTATAACCACTACATGTAATATCTACTATATCTTTTTGACATCATTTATCAATACAACTACTTCTACTACTACTATTATTACTACTACTACTACTACTACTACTGCTACTACTACTGCTACTACTACTACTACTACTACTACTACTACTACTACCACTTCTACTACTTCGACTGTTACAATTACTATACTACTATTTACACTTTTACTACTCAGTGACGAAACTACTACTTCTACTACTATTACTAATACTACTGCTACTACTACTACTACTACTACTACTACTACTACTTATTCTACTATTGCTATTACTACTTCAAACTTTACTGCTGCTGAGTAACTAATACCGCCACTTCTTCTGCTGCCTCTCCAAGAAAAAAAAAAGTGAATTTGGTAAGAAAGTGTCATTTGAAACTTCAGCTCCCATGAAGAAACAGGGGGAGGGGGAGGGTCGACAGAGGGAAAGGAAAAATTGAAGAAAAAATATCAGATCATGTTTTATTTAGCCTTACGTCAAGATTATAGAAACCTGTGATTGGAAGACTGGAACCCGTTGCTATGTCAGACTATTGTGAATTAATTTGGAAGAATACATAATGCGGTGTTGTTCTTTCCCCGTCACCCCAGCGTTTAGACTTGACGCATACATATACTCGTATTGATGTTTGATGGAGAGTGCCAAGATTCAGAGTACTTTAGGAATCCAGACAAAATTCGAAAAATCGTAGAACCGAGACTAGAGCTCAGCGTTCTCCGGGGCGAGGGACGACCTAACCTTTGTGCGGAGGTCGCAGGATAAAAAGTACAGACACATTCCTCCCGGATATTCTTCCATAAGAGAAAATAGAAATGAAGAATAGAAAGGAACTTGAGAGGGGACAAGAACGTAAGCCTGGGAAGTAACAGTGTGTAATGGCGTAAGCCTTAATTCAAGTATTATACACGAGAAGTATGTTACGCGGACCCCCCCCCCCCCCACACACACACACACACACACACATACACACATACATACATACAGACACACATACACACACATACACACACACACACACACACACATCTTGGAAAAGATCTTTAACTCTCTCATTACCATTGTCATGAAGAAATGTAGTAAGTTAATGTGGTTTCTGAGACATGCTAATATAAGGGTTAAATGTCAATAATGCGCTTACGTTAAACGATATTCACTATTCAATTGCAAGTTTTCATTCACTATATCGCAAATGTATTGCTGAACAACCCATCAGCAATATACACATACATACATACATACATACATGTACATACACACACTCACACAAACACACACACAAGCACGTCCACACTGACACGTACACACACAGATAAAGTGATTGGTAAACGTGCCACAGGTAACATGCAGGCTCATGCACAATGGGGAATTTGATCAAAATTACAGCCAGCAACGGTCTGACTCTGAACTTGAAAATATGCCCTACCTGCTGTGATACTGAGCCCGATGTGTTTTTTTTTTCTCGAACGAACTGCTCGTAATTATGCTTTTCTCTATGAGCGGGCAGTGAAGCAATAACCCACCTGCAAAGCACATGAACTAGTGAACACGTCATTATTATAATGCGCGCTTACCAATTACGATGATTTTGGTGTGTGCGCCCCACTACAATCTCCACATGTAAGCCTATACACACTCAACGTTTTGTACACAGATCAGCCAATTACGGCACGGGTCATGCCATTTCGATGCAGAATGATTGCCGGATTTATTTGATTGATCGATCGGTTGATTTTTGTTCGTTGATTTATAGATTGAGTGATTTCTTGACCTGTTTATAGGTTGATATCTGTTCTGGTTTCCGTTTGAAACGCGTGTAATGAGGTCCCTTTTGAAGATTGATCGGTTTACCCTTTTCTTCATATAGCTGCTACCCTATATCACCCAGACGGAAACGATCAACTCAACCAGTGTGAGAACTTCGCGCGCAAGCTCTCTCTCTCTCTCCTCCCTGCCTCTTCCCATTTCTTTTCTCCCAGGGTAACCAACGATCGACGGCTCAGTCCGTGATGTCATAGCAATGACGTGAATGTCCGCGCTCTCTCATGGCTCACACAAATATAAATGGCGCAATTTTCCAAGAGGTTTCCGTCCTCTCTTGTTCAGTTTTTTTTTTTTTTTTGACGTCGATATTTTCAGCTTGTTGACAATAGTGAAATACTGTTAATTGCTCAGGATAGATGGTGATGACGAAACATTTTTACTGGAATGACGTCTGTCGTTTCCCTAACCGTCAAAAGGATTACGTGGTAGCCTAACCCAGGTAAAAACCCATCCGATGGATACAAAGAGGTGAACATGAACCCGATTCAACTGATGCGGATGTAACTTTCCCCCCTCACAGGAACAAACATGAATAGACAGGTGGAAATAACCAAGTGACCTTCTTTTCAAATTATCTGCTTTTTTCTGTCTCTTTAAGATCGCATCTTCCAGCGTGCCGACGTTTGGTGTGAACGTCATCGCGCTGTTATCGATCAAGTTATTTTTAAAAAATTGTTTGTAGATTGCTGAAGTCAGTTGCAGCCAAGATGTCTCTATATAGGTGATGGTAATACGCTTTACCCGGAAGTTCAGGTTTTTTGAAAGCCACAAGCGGATGTAGAAATAGCTTCAACCTTCAGCCAATTTATCTTGTCTATATCAATGCCGAAAGGTGGCGGTAACGATTACACAATGTTCCAGAAGTAGGTAGAAAAAGAGGTGGATCACGAGTGAGAATTGCGTACATGACGTAGGATGGTTTTTATAGATTGTGCCCTTCCCAAGTGCTCAATCACTTTACGTTTCTTGTTCCGAGTTCTTAGTCTAGTGCTAGGATCCTGGTACTCAGTGCGTTGGTCCCTGGAATCAACCAAGACTTGCCGACCCAAAGCCTACCTGAACCGCACCCACGCGTCTTAATCCTGAGTGCATTAAAGTATACTACATTTTGAACCAGCTCCCACGCCCCCCCCCCCCCCCCCCTTCACACGCACCCTTATCCCACCCTCTTCTCCTCGACGTTACTCTCGTATGCCATTAATGTGTGCAAGATCTCAACATCGTGATGAAATCATGATACTGAAAGCTCGACCCTCTATAATTGCATAGCTAGATAACACATACATGGTCATATAAATCTAAAGCTATACTCTTAGTCTTATCGAAAAATGTGGCAAGGGCTTGCGTGCCCCGTATAGTCATTACTCATTAGCTTTTAAGCGTACTCAACATGCACTCTGTCACTTATACAGTCATGCCGTGCATCGTGTTCTCTGTGCATCGCTTACCTGCACGACCATTGTGATACAAGATATGAAACGATAATTAATTATTGCGAGTATTTTAGTTATTACATTATAATCATGTAACCTTCTGCGCTATGACTAGTGAATTAGGTAATTGATTAATGTAGGCCTACGTCAGAGTGTGATGTAAGAGGGGTCGGTGGAGGGCACGACCCCCCCCCCCCCCCCCATTCTCCTAGGTTTATGTTTTAACAACAGTGCGAGAATCTGAACATGGCGCTGCTCTTTAATTCCATGAGAAGAATCTGGATAATTTGCTTTACAGCCGTCACATTTTACAAGCACAAAACTTCTTATAAAGAATAAAACTGTAATTATGATCTCTAAATCTGAGCTAGTTCTCGTAGAAGAAATGGAATTATCGCTGGAATAAAATGATATGGGAGAAGACCAAAATCATATGGGGAGTGGACCAAATGTATATGGGAGTGAACCTAAATGACAGTGTGCCGGATGATGGGAATATTCATCTACTCTAACATTCACAGACAGTCGGTCGGAGCAGACGTGCGATTCGTAATAATTATATTTGCGCTCCCGCTGAGACGAGATTTCACGCAGTCGACGGAAGACAGCAAACTAGACGGTTTGGCGTTTTGGTTTGTAAAGAGGGTGTGATGATACACCCCCGGGGATTATGTCCCACCCATTCCGTAATCCCGCTGACACCCTTCCCTTCCCTTCCATTCCCTTCACCGGGCATGATGTGCGTGACCCGATAGACCAACGAGATACTCTGCTCCTTCGATAGACTCGCTCCACCTACCCTTACCGCGGAAGGGGTCCCGACAAGAAAGCCGCCGGAAAGTTTCGACCCGTCTATACCGGCTTCCGTCTAAATATACGTGTTAATGATGAGACGGTGGTAAAGTTATTTATGAGCGGAAGTTTATGACCAAGTTAGCTGATGCGGGTTTAGTTCAAACGTTCTCCGAATAGGACATAGACAATGTATGTCAATCACCCAAGGGTCATTTCTACTTTAGCATTATAGTCGTTGTTAACCTCGTTTGCGCTAGTAAAGATTTTTTGAATGGTAATACGAAGGATGTATGCTCGCTTTATACATCCTTGATTATACACTCGATCCCCATCGGGAAGTATGGAGCAAGGCAGAGAAGGAATTGATGGGGTTCGGATGCACGATATGCACCCCTTTCAAATCACATTATTTTGTCTTCTTTCTTCATTGGTGCCTTACCGTCCCTATATTTCGTATATATGAGAGCTGTTAACTCTTTGAATGTCATGTGTGTATTTTTATCACCAGAAATACACACAAACCCCGTACAGCAGCACTTTGTTGTTAATAGGAAGGGTTAATAGGTTATCCATCCAGGGATATGCACATTATTAACCACACCCCTTCGCACTTTCCTTACAATAAAGAATAAACTCGCATGGTACACGTGCATAGTAATATACCGGAGTTCACACAAAGTATTCTTCATCACTCTCCATTTATACCAGGAAACGTTTTTTTTTTCTTTCTTTCTTTTTTTTTTGTACGTGGGCGTATAAAATCTGCTGGTACTTTGTAAACACAGGCGGCAGCTGTAAATCGATACAGACCCACTATCGCTGAGCGAATTTGTCATAAATATATATTGAATATCTAATATGCGGTAAATCTCCAAAGGCACACATCTTTTGAGTGAAAATGTATGCTCGTCCAGTTATTATACACATGATTTCTATCATGTCGACCATGATGGTTGATTATTAATAGAAACATTACTATGTTTAATGTTGTTGATTTGTTCTAAGTCATAATAACATGTATAGCTTTTAAATTGTACTTGATAAGAAAGATCGAATATTCACCGAGGACACACTCTATCCTGAAATAGCACGGTTTCATCGTTTTTTGTCAATTTCTCCCTTTTTTCATTACCGACAGAACAATCAGATCAAATAGATAACTTCCCACTCAACGCGTAACTCAGATCGGACAGATCAAACGCCAAGCCGTACGGAGAGGTAGCTCCCCAGTACATCGAACCCTGATCGACGAGCACGCCGTGACAATGTCGGACGCGCCAGCCTCATCGAGAACGCCTCCCCTACCGCCCTTGATCAAACTTGAGCCGGGCACTCTGCAGACGACCACCACTGCGTCGTCTGCGTCGTATGAGACAGCGATCGCCGCAAGAAATTTAGGTAAGGGCAAACAATCGTATACTTTGGATTCATAGCAAAATCCCCAGGGGCGTTGAGCACAATGTTCCGTGTATCTTTCCGTTTAATTCTCTCTCTCTCTCTCTCTCTCTCTCTCTCTCTCTCTCTCTCTCTCTTTCATTCTTTCTCTTCCTCCCACCCTCATGCACAACCCTCTTTTTCTTTGTCACTGTTTGCTTGGCTATGTGAGACCCCAGAACAAAAGCGAGTTAAATTACATAGTACATGTATAATCATTTGCCTCACAAAACTGGATTTAAGTCTTAGATATGGTTAAGTGTGTCGTTATGTGGCAGAAACATCAATTATGAAATCAACTACTATTTTTTTATCACGCCAGCACATTGTTTAATCACTAACTGATATGCAAAATGAACGCACTTGTACAAAATGTACATACATGTACTGTAGTTCAATAATAATAAAAAGGGTACAAATGCTAGTTTGCAAGCTTGGACCAGTAAAGCGTACAGCTGCCAAAATGAAATCCAATATGGAAGCTTTAAGTGTCGGACGTGAACTGCAAACGGATACGCTGGGAAATTTAGGGGGAAATCGACAAGGTTTCATCGTTGCACACTTCCGTGTTCAATAGGATTCGAAAGAATACCTACAAGTACATGTATATATTATCAGGCTTGTAGAGCTACAAGGAACCTGATCGGTAGAATTCGTGTCATGAATCTTGCTCGAAACAAGCAAAGTCACTACACGTATTCTATCATGTGACTGAGTACTGTAAGGAAGCGCCTCATTTCGTATCATATTTAATATTGCTAGTTATACACGCTATAGTTGGATTTTCAGGGTCGTGCTGTAAATCATGATATATAGTTATCCGTGTGCGTTATCTATTACAGTTTTTGCATCGTTAGCGTGTGAAAATAGAAACGTACCGATGCCAGACTAGCGAAATGATGCGTTTGGCAAAACAATGAATGATCATATCACATGATGAGCTGGGGGAAAATTCCCTCTCACTTTCTCTTCCGCCTGCTCTTGCTACCTTCCTTATCACATACGAATACGGCTGTTATGTGTTATCTTACACGTTTACTTGCATGTGATTGGAGTCTCCTTTTGTCATTGTTTGTTTTCAGATTTTCTCTCATGATAATTATCATTTTCTCTTCTTTTTTGTTTTGCGTTATCACATATTTTATTTGCCATCACGTCTTCCGTCTCTTTATATTGATTTATCTCGTTGCAACTCCTCACTTTATTTCATCCTCATCCCCCTCCCTTTCTCCTCTTCTTCCTATCGTATATCATTCCTTTTTTATGTACTTCCTCCTCCTCCTCCTCCTCTTCCTCCTCCTCCTCCTCCTCCTCCTCCTCCTCCTCCTCCTCCTCCTCCTCCTCCTCCTCCTCCTCCTCCTCCTCCTAAGTAGCCAAACCACATTCAGAAGATACCATCAGTCAGGCGCTGCCTATCCTTTTCCTATTCCTTTAACATCCATCTCAGCATTTTTTTTTTGTATCAGCGTCTACCGCCCGTACGATGACCTTAGTTGAGTCACATTCACGTCATTAAAATCCCGGATTTTACTCGGAATTATCTCATCGGCTCATCAGCTGAATCCCAAATCAGCTTAACCGCCGAACGTTGTCATAAAAAGCATCATTCCTCTACCCCACCCCAATTTAGCCGATAAATGTGAAAACACACAAATATAAAATTTTCACCAAAGCTCTGTGTTATAAATAATTGCGATTGATCCTAGATATTGACTTTCGCCTTACCCTGTATATTAGAGATAGGGGATTGGACTAAACAAAAAGTGGACAACACTTTATAAAACGGGACCCTGATCTAGCAATGTCATTACGTGCTGGCTGAAACTAATGTTCGTGTGATAGGGACTCTTTCTTTCATACTAGTCAAAACATCGATATATTTAAGGGGTCACCCCTCATCCTCACCCCAGCCCTGCCCGTCACCTCGCCTGTGATTGGCCGAGCATTTCGTAGCCTGGAAATGAAGGAGGAGTGAACGGGGGTAAAAAAAATAAAAATAATAATAATAATACATAGAATTTATATAGCACACTTTCCATCTTAATCAGATGCTCAAGGCGCTTCAGAGCAAATTAAAGAGAGAGAGAGAGAGAGGAAAAAAAATACAATACAGGTATGAACTTGTATGTCAAAACTATATGAAAATACATGAAATCATATCATGTCAAAAATGTATGAAAATATATGAAATCACATCAACTGTGATATATTTGAGAGAGTCCGTGTCTTCGAACTGTTGCGGATGTCTGAAAAACGTGTACCCTTCAAGAGAAACGTGCTGTTGACATGAATGGTGCATGACTTTCCCTTTCACTGTCATGTTCGCGAAGACTTCACGATGAGGACAAATAGAAACTTTCAAATCCAGATAAAAATTAATGACGGAAAGCCGAACACACCCACTTAAAAATGAGACGGATGTTTTTTAGTCGGTATTCCTTCAGGATGTCCTATTTGTTTCTTCCCTAAATATAATCATGGCCACAACCAACATATCCGAGTATCTGAAAGGATGGATTGGCGATGTCGAGGCGATATTTTTAAAGATCCCCAAAGTTTGATGATGATTTTGGCGTTCACATGATTATATGCAGAAACGGATGAATATATATATGCTCCTTAAGCATTTACAATCACCGTTCGGCTCTAATGATTGAAGCATATTCCTTCTCTGCAGTTTTTCCAGCATGGTTATCAGTTTTTCACATATTATTTTATATATGAACAGCTTCTCTAAACCAGGATGTCCGCTTTGAGATTGATATGAACCATTCTAAACATAGGTCACTTGAAGATAATAGCAATGCTAAATGCTATAATTGATATCTAACGTATTGATACGAATAGGTATAAGGCTGTGACAAAATGTTATTGCACTTTTCAAAGGCAAGTTGATTCCTGTTTGAAGCATTAAATCACAATTACAACCAAATATTCCCATAATCGCTCGGAATGAGTTGTAATCGTTTTTAATCGCGGAAGGATAAAAATATCTCGACGTGTACCTCGTGATCGTGCCGATGGAAGGGAGGGAATCGAAGTGCATGCATGGTAAATTTCTTTGCGCCATTTTGCATTACCCGCTGCCTGACGTGTAATGTAATGTTTTTAGAGATAATCATACCGACGATTTTTTTTTTGCGGGAAATCGTCTGAAAGGGAAGGGTTAGGTGTAGAGTTACGGCCATCGACAACAGGAAAAGAGGGATTTAGTGTTTAATTCTGGTTCCGCTGCGACCACGCCTAATGTGGAAAATAGACTTTATGGATATGGTTTCTCTCTCTATTTCTCTCCCGCTCTCTCTCTCTCTCTCCTTACCATACTTACGTTTTATGTTTGTGTGAACGTATTGACTACTAAGTTCACGGAACAGTCCAATTCATATTTCTTGTTAACATTGACTCCTATGGCTTGATGTCGATGTCACGAGGTATGCAGACACAGGCGCGGACACACGAAGAGAACGAACACAGCTGGGCGTGGCCTCAAATGGAGCATTCCTATTGGACGGAAGTTCGTGCTGCGAACACTGTTGGCAAAGTTGTACCTTTCCCCTTTCCTCTTGCTCAGTCCATACTCTCTGTTTATGTAATTGAGTTCAAATTAAAGGCAATTGTATTATCATCAGTAGTGATCATTCCTGTGAAAAAATACAAGGAATGGAAATGCGCCAATCAGAGTTATTAAGGAGACCTAAACATTCTTGGAAAATTTTCAAGAGAATTTTCACGGTAAGAAACAAAATAAAGGATATCTTAAACTGATATTGGATAGAACTCATAGCTATGTAGTACAGCTAATTGGGAGCTGCTTGATGTCGCGATACAATTCCCCTTTAATATATTCCAATTCGATGATGACATTGATTCTTGGCGAGTCATTTTCGTTAGCAGGTTTTAGCTCTGAGAGGTCTACAGGTGTTTCCATCTTACGCACCCATGGTAATGAAGAAATGATCGCCTTCCTCTGCTGCGGCCGGTCGGACTCCAAAAGCTGGGATACTGTTGAAGATAGGGGGTAAACGATCGGGAAAGGTAGGGGGAAGGAGGGGGGGTTCCTCCTCGAGGGAGTTTGCAATATTGGGGCCGAGGGTGTGTGTGGGGTGTGTTTGGTGGGAGGGGGAGGGGTGTTACACGAATCACAACCCAGTCTGAGGTGCGAATAAAGAGCTTTGTGTGTAAGGACACGGTAAATAGAGCGAAACTCGGCTCGGGGAAGTATAACTTTTAAAACCTTCTATAACAATGATAGCAATCAAAAGTATTAAGGTATACCGGACACGATTCAAAGGAGACGAGACGGTGGGAAATAGAACTGGTCTTCCGACGAAACACGTCGGTGTCGAGAGATCAATAAAACAAGCTCTCGTCAATAATTATTGGGCGGTGAGCTGCAGACACGTGCGTCCAGCCAACCCCCGGGAAGAGCCCGGCGGAGAGAGAGGGTAAATTAGGGCTACATCCAGCGGGACTTCCATGACTAGGCGCTGTTAAAAATACCACCGACTTGATTTAGACGGCTGCATGTATATCTTGACGTCATTGAGGTGTACAACCTATTAGTCTGCGAATACCAACCCTCTCCCCATGCACGGCGCGGTGAAGCGGTCGAATGGGAGGTGATATTCATCAAATGGCACCGCGCACTCAATGAATTGGGCTCGGGGCTGTATTGCTCAGTAAATGGTTGTACACCTCATTTTTCACGATTAGTATGCTCTTGAAACTTAAATTGAAACACACACTTTATTAGAGGTCCGTGCCTTGCTGGTATTAAGTAAAATTTATAATTCTGAGATGTTTTACGCATTAAAATTTTAAGTACGATACAAAGTTACCGCTTTTCGCCTACGGTTATTGCGTTGATTACTCCATTTTCATTACAAGATTTTCGGAGCGTTTAACAAATATCATAAACCATTATGTATCGTTTTGAAATAAGTTGTAAATTAAGATAACCAAGTTTCTCGTGAGGCCATAATACATACACAAATGTCTTAATGAAGTGATGATATGTTATTCAACAAGATCAGTTTTTGTTTTGGATTGAACCGTTGATTCTTTTATGAAAATAATACCACAAAGGTTAGATACAGTATATCGATCGTCCCAGGAGTGTCATTGGGCATGTGCCACCGTGCTTGTTACTGCCTGATCAAGGTGTGACCGTGTTTCTAGATCATCAAGGTACCGAAAATATAATCCATTAACGGCGACTTGCCCTGGGGACCTGCAGGAGCTCCTCAAAACGGCATGCTTCCTTTAACCCTAAAATAAATTGAGCCGCTAAATGTGGACGCGCGACGCGGGGCAGACGCAGGGCATGACGGGATAGGGAGGCAGGTCGGTATGTCAGTGCAGATAAATTACTGGCGCGCTTTTTGTAATGTGATCACATTTGCGGCTCGTTTTGTTGGGAGTGGAGCCCTCCTCCTCTTGCTCTATTTGTTTGTGTTTTGTATGCCTCTTTCGTAAACCGTCATCATACGTGTTTTCGTCTCTCCTTTAGTCTGCCTCCCCCGCTTCAGCTCAGCTCTGTCTTTCTGTTCATTTTATCCGCCTAGCCCCCCCCCCCCCATCTCAATATGTTCCTATCACACACTCTCCAACACTCTCACTTGATCTTCTCCATCCCCTCTCATCTCCCCTCCCCCCCCCCCCTCTCTCTCTCTCTCTCTCTCTCTCTCTCTCTCTCTCTCTCTCTATCTATCTATCTATCTCTCTTTTACTTACCTCTTTTTTCACATCTATTCTCTGCCCCCCCCCCCTCCCCCTGCATCCATCTCTGCACTGTTCCCCGCCTCGTATATACCTCCACTATCGCCGTCTCTCTCCTATATCTTTCTCTTCCCCACTGCCCTTTCTCCCGACCTCTCCCCTTCCCTCATAATTGGAGACGTTAAATCAGCTCGTTTTAATGCGTTGTAATACGACACGGTCATAATTATAATGGTCTATATCGGCGCAGCAATTAGTGCTAGCTTCGTAGCCTGGCAGCTGATCCAAAGTCACCTTAATGGGGAGTAGAGCAGACATCAATCCGACATAAAATGCTAATAAGTAATTTCTTTGTAGTCAGGGTTACTGCTACAGGTTTACTATACGAATCATAATTCAGATAGTAGTACTGAAACACCTGCTTAATTAACTACATGGAAATCAAAAGTGAGTCTTTGAGTAGAATGAAATGTAGGCTAGCTTGGATTTCATGGCATAACCGTTGTACCTTTTCAAATTTTGTAATCAGAAATATATAATTATACAAACGAACTGGCGGTTGAGGTTTGAGCATTGTGAAAGTGTTGCGATGGGAGTTACAATAAAATTTAAGTTTCAGTTTGTGTAGAACTGTGCAAAATGGTCATGTCGTATCTTAAAACGGAGCAGGACAGTTTTCACTGCGATCGTTTTACTTGGGTATTATTACTAGTACTAACCCTTATCTATCAAATGGGACAAATTGGCAGTGCATGTCAATATCGTGTATATGCCTATCAATGTTTCTATTGCAATCCATTTCGTCCCGAAGTGAAGAATGCTACCTCAAAACTAGGTTGCTCGAGTTCTCAACGCGTATTGCGGGAGCATTCGATGTTGTTCTGTCTGTTCCACTATATTAAAGAGAGAGGGGTCTATTGAACTCGGCCAAACAGCAATATTTCATCGACCCTGTCCCTGTGTTATTGGCAGTCAAAGAATTATTCACAATTATTCGGCCTGTGAAGGGTGAATACCAATTCAGCCGTTTGATGAACAAGAGATGAAGAGAGAAAGAAAGGGAGAGCGAGAGAGAGAGGGGGAGGGGAAAAGATGGAGAAAGAGAGATGTAGAGAGAGAGAGAGAGAGAGAGAGAGAGAGAGAGAGAGAAAGAAAGAAATAGCGGCGTGAAGCTGTTGTGCCGGGTGAAAGACGTATTCACTTTCCCCAGGCCAGCCAAATGGGCCCGGGAGTTTTGCAACGCATGCAAGATGAAATAACATGGGAGTAAGTTTTCAGGCTCCGCCATCTCTTGAGCGAGTCCACCCCCGCCTTGTCTTCCCACGTTTTTATACTTCTCTTCATGCATTCAAACAGTCCACACAACGCGAAGCGAAGGCAGTGGATACTCTCATAATAAAAGAAGAAAGAAGAACGGGGGTGTATTCTTCTTGTTGTACACTGGGGTTTTGCCTTCAGAGCTACCATACATACTCCCGAGCTGACGTCTCTATAAATTTGATTTCATTATTTCGTGTTTCATATGCGCCTATAGGCAACGATTATCCACGCTACATAGCAATTTGAAGCAACCCTCAAAAGGCACGAGTGACAAGCCATAAAGCCATTGTGAAGTGCCGCTGACGAGTGTTGACAGCGTTTTCTCATATTGCGCGCTCATCAAAGGATTTTCAATCTCCCGTTGGCTCACTGATAAGTTTTCTGAAATATTCTGTTCTTTTGAGGAGGGGCAATTGTAAAGTACACTGTATGTTAAAGAAAATGACCAAACACCGCTAGGTCACAGCGACGCACGTTTATACATCTCAGACAGTTTGTCCTCCATTGTAGGCGTGGCGTGATACCAATCGTCATCTACTTTGGACGGACATGGACCTCGTACTTGCCTAACGCAACATCGAGCTCAGACAATCAGCTTCAGTTGAGCTAGGAAACTTATCTGTCGTTTGCTGTGAAATCGTTGATGCTTAAACCATCGCTTTTTGCTTTCTTGACTTGTCTCTTGCAGAAGTATCAAGCATGGAGACATCGTCTTCACACCAAGATATCAAACCGAACATCCACGTGCAGCACGTCAAGCCAAAAGGTAGGTCCCTCTTGCTTCTTCCTGAGGAACCCTTACTTTCCTTATCTTCCGTGCCTCTCTCCTCCTCGTACATCTCACGTGTACTCTGATTTAAAGGTAGATTATCCTTCCAAACCAAAACTCTGTAAAATATTGCATGAGCCACAAGTACAACAAAATATATGTCCAGTTTTATAAAATATAAAGCGTAACACTGAAATTGAAATACAACACAACTTGCCTGTCAGGCTCAACTTCCTTTCAACATGATCAAATGCAAGCTTGCATCTTATCGTGGAAATGACAATGAAAATTCCTGGTAACAGGATTGACCTGTTTGAGACGCTTATATGTAGATCATGTAATTTGTTACGTTCTGATTGATATTGTGATACCAGGGGTATGCAGGGTACTAGACTGTATTTCTAAACGACCCGACCACAACTCCATATTAAATGTTAAGGTCGATATGAACCCCATAATGGTCACTTACGAGTTCTTATATTCTGAGGTAAGTTCTTAAATGGAATGGTCTTCGAATGACTGCATGGTACTGCTTACACATATTCATAGTTTACGACTGCAAAAGGGATACCCAACCTGTATCAATTTTTTTCCTTAACCTTATCTGTGCCAGACATGATGTCGCTATGGGAATTGAGCGCATTAGCTGTGAGAAAATGCTTTTATGGCACATGACGCGTTAAAACAAACAAAAAATGACACTAGTCATGATTCTACGTCTTCAATTTGAAGTTTATTTTCGCTCCTCATTCACGTGATCAGCATCCTATTCGGACCCAGTGGGTTTGTTATGCCGTTCCTCAACTATTGTTTCCCACCTCGGTCCATTCACTCCTGGGGGGGGGGGGGGGGGGGGGGGGAGGACAGATGCCCCCAGCAATCACGAATCTACACATGTATTCCCAGCTGATTCCCCGGCTAAATTAAGAACGTGGAAAACAAGTCACGCTGATGCGCCCTAATCTGTTTGAAAATGGAGGAAGATTCGCGCGTTTGAATCACATACGAGAGATAGGGATGATAACAACTTGTGCTGTTGTTGCGTTACTGACGTGGAGGAAAAGCTGTGGATTTGTGCCTTTGACGCAAGTGTCTGCATGTATTGATCGCACTCGATGATAAATAGGCACAGCTTAGATATAAGGAATTAACTGCTTCTGGTTTGGGAAAAGCAAACCATTCGAAGTCACGCGAGGATTAGAACATCTTATTATATACTATAAATGCCGCACAGTATCATTAAAGTTAACAACTGAACTAGGAAGAGATTCCTGCAAAAAATATCGAAAGTTATCTTACTCTGCTCTTGTTTTAATGCCTTTCCGGATGTGTTTGTGTATGTCGTATTTCTTTACGGTTGGTGTCATTGAACAATGCAAGATGCGTCTTGAGTGCTGAGATGAACCATATTGTTTTAACTCTTGTTGGGATGGTGAAGTACTACCCTGGCTATGTTGGAGGTAGAGTGGCTGATCAGCATTGTGTGCATCATGCTTTTTACCATGCCCATTTAGGTGACAGAGCTCCTTTGCATATCAACGATGTGTGCACGGAATCTATAGTCTTTCTAGGAGTTCAAATTATTGTTTGGCGTTTAGCGTAGTGGTCCTCACATTGCACGCCCCCGCCCTTCCTTCCATACGTACATGAATGAATGTATGTATGTATGTATGTATCACGTTGTGCGATTTAGGGGGAGGGCAAACCCCTTTCATCTCCTCCAGCGAACCCATTACAAATTTGAGCTCACGCGCTATTCAGAAAAAACACATATGTAACCAAAAATAACATTTTGTACAAACGGTACTTCCTCTCCTTATGAAAGGGACATATTGACGTAAAATATATATTTTTAAACCAAAAATTAAGGATCGTAGCTTTGCAGGAGTGTGGACTTCGCCCACCATCTCACTGCTTGACCTTTCACAAGCAATACCGAGTGCCTGCCAACGCGCTGCCTCAACGCCGCGTATCCCTGGTTATGGGTGAAGCTTGCGAGACGCTCTTTGATGATGTTCCAGAAAGACGTCATTCCGGGTGACACTATCTCTCATTGTTGATCGTCATGTTCCGGGAATGGCATGTGTGTGTGTGTGTATGGGGGGGGTTCTGATCTCACTTTATATTGCTAGCTGTCAATGACAAGCTTCGCAATTAAAGATTGTAGGGGTTGAAAAGTTGCAACCGTTTCTTGATATTTAGCTTTATCAAAAGTGGATATCATTCTGAATACTTCGAATAAGTATTGTCCTCCACCCAATGGGTGGATTCATTGTGAGGTTTATTTTACTGTGATGGGGGTGGGTGGGGGGGGGGGGACGTCACCCCCATTTGGATTTGGTTTTTAGAGATGGTCCCTGAACATAGAGCCCTGTTTTCACGAATTATCCTTAAAGATGAGTGTGATAGTTTCTATTGCATCTCGATGGTCATGGTATCCCTTTTTCCTCCTACTTGGGCTGGAGGTGATTGTTGTCATGGTGACCTGTCCACTGTTGCTTGTTGGCACAATCTCTAAACACGGGTAGCTATAGAAATTGGGGAGGATTTCAAGGGGAGGGATATATAACGGCTTAGGAGAAGACTATACGGGGTTCGAATTAAAGTTACCGTACACGTGCAAAATTCTGACAATATAATTATAGCGAAAATTATAAAAGAAACCGAATTTCGAAAGTTTAAATAGGCGGCTCTGCACCGCTACTAATGTGTGAATATATGTGATGGTCTTTATTGCGTTTCCAAATACATGTCTTCCCACTAACCGTCATGTGATGCGTATCATGGACACGATAAAGTGTGAATATACTAATGTACTGCATGACAAGACAGTTAAACAGTTCGTTGTCGTTTGTATGGCTTGGAAACCCGGTCAACCCCTATCCGTTATTTTGCTCGGAAAAAATAGATTCAGGATATTACACCACTGTTGGCAGTGACACGTGACTGGGACGTATCCGTTTTTGTGAATAGACCTGTGATGGACGATCGCGTCCGAGTTGTTGATTAACCAATCCAAAATTGCCAAATATCGATACCAAAAGTGATTCCAGAACTGGTGTTAAAATTTAGCGCCAAATTGTTATTTTGATCCCAACAGTCGAGACCTATAGTCGTTTACCAGACACGTCGAGTGTAGATTAACCAATCCAAAATTGCCCAATAAAGATACTAAAAGTTATTCCAAAAGACGTGTCAACATTTAACGCCAAAATTGTATTATTTTATACCAACGGTGCATAGTAATTTTTTATTCAAAAACATATACTGAAAGGAATATAAAAGTACAGCGTCGCAGAGTTGCGCTCTTATGTGATATTCGAGGCTCTACCTTATGTGTAAAACTTGGCATCACACTTTCGCGCCAGTTTGAGTTTTGTTTTTTATATATACAATGGATATCAAAACACCATCGGAAGTAATATTTAAAGTTAATATATTATCATATTAATATAGTATTTAACACTTAAGTGTTTGTATTGTGTGGAGCATACAGCATGGGGAAATTATTTGACTGACTTCCCTATCTGTGTTTTCTCAGCGGAATGATTTGCATATTAACTCCGTCCTTCTGCTATTCCGATTGGAAACCGTGACCGTGGCAATGAAAGTGGTTGCTATTTTTCTCCATGCGTAGTCTTGCAAGACAGGATTTTCCGCTGAGTCACTAAAGGAACTAGATGTGTGTTTGTCTGTTTGTGTTTATGTTTGTGTGTCTGACTTTCTCTTCATTCCAGCTCCATACCCCACCCTCCCACCTCCTCCTCGCTTTCTCTCTCTCCGTCTTTCTCTCTCTCTCTCTCTCTCTCTCTCTCTCTCTCTCTCTCTCTCTTGTTCTCCACATTGTCCTGATTGTATGGTGTCCTGCAAGATTACACCAGAACGAAACCTTACAAATATTTTCCAAAATTAGTCTTAACCTTATCACGAGAGCCGATGTGCTTTTCATATTTTACAATCCATTTCACGTTTTATAATCTTAACCAGGGTAGTCCTTTCAGTTACGATGACTGCTGTTTCAAGGAGAATATATCAATTTGAAATTACACGATGCGGTCCTTAGTAGAATAGTGAAAGCAGGTCCCATTAGGTTCATTCTATGTGGTATAGTAAATTAATTTAATGTTTTCTCTCTCTCCTATAATGTACTGGTGTTCCGATAAGGCTCATTTATCCATTATTATCCCACATCTGCACACCGCGTTTTCTTGTAATAAAGCCCTACAGGTAGTACATTGCATTGATACCTATTCCGTATTACGAAACAACCAACAATAGAATCGGTCTCAATTTGAAAATAGCCACCCCCGAGGAGAAAGTGAACGCGAAATTCTCCCCCGGATTACAGACTTGAGTTAAAGTAATATTGATTCACAGCGACAAACAGCAATAATTTGTTTTTGCGCCAATAAATTCAAAGTTGTCAAGGAAAGGCAGCAAGACACGATCGTTTCAGGAGATATTTTTAATTCGTGGGCCACTAAAAAGACGGTTAAAAATAGATCGACTTCCGAAAGTTGTTTTCATCATTCACCGAGTTCATTTATTTTCTGGGTTTGCTCAATGGCGAACCAAAACAGAGATGGAGAGAGAAAGATAGAAGAAGATGATGAAATGAAAGGACGGCTTGCTTGCTTGCTTGACGTGTTGCCGCCGTATTTTGTCCTGAAAATTGCCGCCAAGGTTCAGCACGGTGTATCCTGACAGGCCGCGCTGCTATCCAATGGCCCAGCGCGTGGGAGGGAAGCGACGGAGAGGATACCTACGCACGTTGAGACTTGCGTCATCAAACTGATGTTGTTGTTGTCAGGGTTTATGCATCGTGCCTCCCCTCAGCCACCATCTATATAGCGCGCCAGCTCTATAGATAGTGAATAGGGAAAACCACCCTGATAATAAATTTCACCCGCGAGACTGGGTTAAACGTCTAGGGCTCACCTCCCATTCCAAGCAGGAAGCGCAATTGTCCGTGATCTCACTGACTGGTTTCCTTCCGTAGCCTTTGAGACCAGACAACAAAGACACCTAAACCATCCACTATATACACCTTTACAGCAAGCTTACGTTCATCAACTTTACCCATGACTCACACAAATCATATTCTTGCTATAATATTATTGATATAATCCATAGCGTATTATGCAACGGGCACTATTATGCGAGGGGCTCTTTCCCCCTTGCATAATAACACAAGACCATTACATTACTGTACCTCAAGTCTCTACATAAATACACAGTTTAACTGCTGAGTCGCTCGCGAGTAGGGTTTATTTATCAGATTGGCGGGAATTTGAATCCTCTTTCAATATGTTAATCATATTCTACCGCGAAAGTGTTCGTCGTAATCCTGCGAGATTTACTCGTCGTGATTCCAACCAACATTCAATGCCAGAAAATTTAAACAAAATTAATCGTGGAGTACGCGTAGTGTTTCAATAGTAATATTATTCACGAATATCATTAACAATAAATATTCCATTAATTGCTGTTCTATGCGTTGTGAGTGTAATACCTCTGCACAAATGCAATTACTGACACATACAGAGTTAACCAACCATGCCAAGAAGTCCTGTATAAGACATAGACGGCACACCTCTTTGTATATAGTCAAGACAAACACTTACGAATACATGTGGTTGAAGAAGGCATTAAGAAGACCGTTTGCCACATCGTATCGATGTTACTGTACATGAATATTAGGATACTGACCTATTCAAACTAAGCCATGCTATGTGCATGAGGCGGTCTATGCAGTTGGCCTACGGGTGACAGTGGCGTACCGTGGAGGAAATTGCAACGCCATACTCGACGCTTCTCAAACTGAATGCAAACAACGGTTTATGTGCCATCACTGACATGCAGACATGTCACAAAGATTGAACATACAAAGCATTCGAATCCGTGCAATAATTGTAATACTTTCAATACGCGAGATCACACCCACTCCGAACCACACCATGTTTTGTGTGATGCTTATGCTGTACACTCACGGCAATACACCAAGCATGAAGTGAGTTTATAGAAAAACTGGTTTAAGATTGATGACGGCTTTGCGAATTTGAGCTCTTAATGGCGAGCCTAATGCACTCAATACGCGATTTCACACCCACTCCGTACCGCACAGTGTGTTTTTTTTTATCACGATACGATACTGTGAAACAGCCGTGATGCAACAATAATGAATGAGGTCATAGAAAAAAAAAACTGGTTTAAGATTGATGATGGCTAAACGAATTTGAGGTCGTAATGATGAACCAACTGGTATTTTCAATACGCGATTTCACACCCACTTCGAAGCACACCGTGTTTCGTTTCATGCTAAGTAATGCGGTACTGCGATCTAACCCAAATCCACCAAACATTAATGAGGTGAAAGAAAAAGTGTTGCAAGATCGATGGCGGCTTTACGAATCTGAGCTCGTACTGATGAGCATTGTAGCTGATCATATCCATTCTGAGTTTACTCTAACAGTCTCTCACCTTGCAGGCACAGTGTTTGTGGTGTCGCATCAAATCCGTTCTGGCTAACATACTTGCACAGTAGTGTTGTGCAGAAAGGCTAGCTCTCCTTATGAATTTGGAGAATGCCAATTTTCCATCATGCCTTGCAGCACAACTTGCTTAACAACTTGTGCGATGTGGTTAATGTGTGCGCTTCCACTTTATGTACTGAATGTAACCTGTATCTGCAGAGTGAAATCTAATGTATTAAGATGCACGGTGATCGTCAACTCTTTCATATTTATCGTAGCAAAACATTCAAAGTTTGAATTAACAGACTCGTTCGCAAGAACTGACAACAGAAATTGTGCAGGCAATGTGGTTGACAAGGTGAAGAATCAATTACCATTAAAAACAACGATTTTTTTTTCGTTTAAGTACATATCAGATTGTAACTACCACCTAGCCATATCACGCGTTGATAATTCGTTCCTTTTTCTTTCTCTGTTGGTCCCTTTGCAGGTCTTGAGACGAGCATCACCCTGTGGCAGTTCCTGCTGGAGCTGCTGATGGACAAGGCGCGACAGCACCTCATCACATGGACGGGGAACGAGGGCGAGTTCAAGCTCCTCAACGCCGAGGAGGTGGCCCGCCTCTGGGGGCTCCGCAAGAACAAGACCAACATGAACTACGACAAGCTCAGCCGTGCTCTGCGATACTACTACGACAAGAACATCATCAAGAAGGTGATGGGCCAGAAGTTCGTCTACAAGTTCGTCTCATTCCCGGAGATCATCAAGACGGAGAACAAGATTCCGTTTAGGGTGAAGATGGAGAGTATGGACGTCCCCGCTGCCCCGAACCAACGCCCCAGAAGTTACCCGAGCGTCAGTATCATCAGCAGCAACAGTAGCAGTAGTAGCACCACCGCGACGTCAAGCGGAGCCATGTGCAGCGAAGAGAAGGAGAGAGGCCGGGCTACGCCCTCTAGGAGTCCGCATAGGTTGCTGCACACGCCGAGTCCGATCCCTAGATCCCCTCGCACCATGATGTCAGAGTTTAAAATCACATCGAAACAAGAGGACAGGGAGAAGTTCCACTGGACAACCGTTGCAGCCTCACGGAGAGACGCCGAGGAATCACTGGTGAGGCCGGCGGTGACGGTGAGCACCCAGGAGGTCTACATTACAGAAGCACGACTAAATGGTGAGACGAAGCTGGTGACCACTGGTGGCCGTCCGATCCCGTGCAGCACATTGACGACGGCTTGCAGCGACGTGCGAAGTCACCACCGAACCAAGTCGCCTCTGGCCAGTACTAGCGTGGCCAACAAGCCTCGACCGCTACAGCTTACCGTTCCCCCTACCATCAAGGACCCAGCCGTCCTCGCAGTTATGTCATCCTCTGGAAAGCCTGGTAGCAGCCCGTCTTACCTGCACGCAGCCACGGCAGGCGCCCTCACTGCCGCATCTGCGTACGGCCCCCACACGCCGGCCCTTCCTGGCACACCCATCATGGTGGCCAGTCCGCTGCTGGGGCAGCTTGGGCAGAACGGCACCCCACTCATCCCCGTGCACTTCTGGAGCACGCTCAGCCCGCTCACCCTCAGCCCCTCGCTCAACGGCAACTCCTCCTTTCAGTTCCCCACGTTGGTCAGCAACGGACTGAACTCCCCACTGACCATGAATGGTGTCCCCGTCACACCCACGGTCCTCCTGTCTCCGGCGTCCACAAAACCAATCTTCGTGTCATGAAACGAGAAGCAAACTATGAACAATTCTAAATGATTTCATCCTAGATCAAGTCATCGCCCCGCCATTTTTTGGAACAATCAATCGGCATAGAACAACTGGATTGCAGAAATAACTTGCACTTGTATTATTTTGCACATTAAGTCATATTTCTCCATTAGTTTGATACAAGGTGACCTTGATTTCTTCAGACTTTGTAAATTGTGTACAGTTAATAAGGAGCGTACATGAACTGGGGTTCTTTCCACCTGGGTGGAAGGAATTTACTTAAATTGTTTATGGTGTCTCAGTACGTTCACCAGCACTCCGCACCTGACATTCCAGGAATCCACGTGTCACGTGATTCTTCTTATAGTAAAAGTGGCGGGTCGGTTTTTCATGAGCTTGAAAAGGACTTGCCTTCTCATTCCAACCAGCTCTACAGGAGGAAAGAATCCTTCTGAAAAAAAATGCTGGGTAATATATACGGTAAGGCTGTGCCTTATTTCTTGAAGTAAAGGAAATGAAACAGAGGATTGACTTGTGATGTTTCTATTTTTATATAAAATAAGATTTATTTTCTTGCTTTGACGTTTGAAATAGCTATACATACAGTAAAGATTAATGCACAGTTATACGCTTTGACTAGAGCAACTCTTGTTTTGGCTTACAAAAGTGGACCAAACTCATTTATGTTTACGAGATATAAATATTGCCATGCATTCGCGCTATATATGTCTATTGTATTATAGTTTGATATTTTGTATACAATGTACAGATTGAACAATCTTATTTATTTGGTTTAATGTCTTAAGTTTTTACGTTTTGTGGTCATTTATGTGTATATATTTCTTATTATTATTTAAATGGATAGTGTGCGTCTTTGGTATAAACACGTCACGTTTCATTCTTCACATGCAATACCGGCAATCGCGCTAGCCGAGGTAGCTCCGGCCCCCATCCTAAAGTCAGAGGGTGGTCAGACTAACTCAAACTGACACCCACAGTCGCATCATGAGACGGGCGTGTTACCTTTACCTTTTAGATACTCATGAAGCGAGAAACTGGGAGGTGCACGCCCAACTGAGCTGAGTCACTTACAGACGCCCATGCATTTTCAGAGAACCTCGGATAGGTACATCCTCCAGAGCAGCTGGGGGTATACCGTCACGTGACTGGTCACAAACGCGCACACCTGTTAGGGTGGGGCTTAAGCTGGGGGTATTAACTCTTTACGTGTCTCACTGGTGAATGTTGGCAAAGCCAATACACACAGCGTCCATATACCATCTGATTGTTTGGTATACAAAGAGTTAACCTGGCTAGTAAAGCAAGCGTGAGCTGCATCATACCAGGATATGACGTGTTAATATCTTAATCTTAATGTGAGGGCTGAAATTCTATCAATGAAACATTACAATGAGCTACCAGTGTTTCCCCCTATTTCGCAACTTCGGTTGTGAAGACCCCGCCTGCACTTCTCACGTCAGTAAATCTAAGCATGATTCTTATCAAGCAGAACGTTGGCTCTACCAAGGCTTTAAAAGCCTTTAATGAACGCAATCTTCTTGTTACCTATAGATATTGGTTTCAATAGCTTAGACTGCTTCTGAGATATCGTGTGTGCAGCGTAACACATTAAGCATTTCATTAGACCCATGGTTGCACACTTGCACTTTGGAAGTCCCTCTATAATTGCCTTTAAAAAAATCAGTGAATAAGATGAATTTAACACTGGTAATCAGATATATTGAATAGATAGGACAGGCGAATTGGTTGTATATCAGGTATTACGCGTTCTGAAACTGTTGTCGTAGGGTGCGATTTCGTGTACATCACAACCTGTAACATGGACTACCTTGCATTGTAATGGAAATGAAGTACTCGAAAACCCAACATTTTGGAGAATTTTAGCGCAGGGCAAAAGTTGGCTTCAACCACGTTGCCGTTACAGATTTACAGTATGTGAGCCAGACTCGCTCATACCTGCCCTGGTCATTGGCCTATTAAATCAGAGGAACGTGGTATTGCATCCGGTGGGGTGATATAAGTTGCCACTTCCGCAGAGGAGGGGGTTATTGAAGATTCCCCCTTCCTATCATGTGGTTCTCGTGGCTCTATTAATATCAGAGTCATGGCACTCCGATACCACGTGACTTATAAACAATCATAGCTTAATCAATCACCAAAACGATGGTTTCCTGCCCCCTCACGCGACCCGAGGCTAATACTGCCGCGTCAGCGGAAAACAAGAAGAAATCCTAGTCAAACAGCAGAAAGGAAAGATGCCAAAGGTGTTTTCGTCTCGAAGGACACTATCGAGAGAGAAGAGTACTCATCATATATATAAATATAAGTTCCTTAAATATAATATGTAAAGAAGGCAACGTTGTTATTTCCCATCCCCTTTTAATGTCACTCTTTTCATAACTCCAACGCGTTGTCCTTTCGAATTTGTTAATTACATTTTCAACTCGAGAAACCATACAACTGATTCACACCCCCGCCTTGGTTTGTTGTATATTTCCGGCCTTGAACATGACTTCGTGATCTACAAAGCGAAAGTAAAATCAAAGAAAGACAAAAAAAATAACTCGTAACTATGCTGCAAAGATGATTCTTCGTCTCATTCATAATTGGACCACCCTCTCATTTTATGTTTTTTTGCTAGTATTATTAAGCTTAGAACAATTCAACTTAAGAGGGAAATTTTTAAACGAATGCATTATTAATTTCACCCATTCTTATGATTTCCACATACGATACATTTTCATGCGGGCCATGAAATATTGTAATATGTTAAATGTATGGAACACAATTATGTCAAATTGCAATGTTTCGAGCTCTGCACTTACACAATTTTGAAAGAAATAAAGTTGTTCCGCTCTGTTTATAATTATAATATTGTACTTGTCAGCTGTTAGTTTTATAGTGTAACTGTTATGTTTAAAGCAGTTGAACTGATTTAAATATTTAATTTGGTTGAGTAAAGTAAATAAAGATGTATTGCACTCACCATGTACCTAGCCTCTCTCCGTGTGTCTTGTTTTGAAGCTTTATCTATCTGTCTCTCCATCTCTCCCCCCCCCCCTCTCTCTCCCTCTCTCTCTCTCTCTCTCTCTCTCTCTCTCTCTCTCTCTCTCTGTGTCTGTCTCTCGCTCTTTGCCTCTCTCTAACATTCTCTCTTCTTCCCATCTCCTTCCATTTTCTAAGCACTATTTTGTCGCCCTTGTTATTGCTTCAGTTTCCGTCGTGTCTTTAGAGTATACTATCCATCCTCAATTCCCACCCACTCCTGATGTTGAGAGAAGAATATCACAATTCAACAATGTGGCTTTGACTTATTGTGAAGCGGAGAGGATGAAGAGAGAGAGGGGGGGGGGATGGTGTGAGGGGGTGAAAACGAAATGGATTAGATGAAGGGAGAGATCATATGAGAGGGAGAGAGAATGGTCAAGCAAAGGAGGAAAGGGCGAAAAACAGAGGAGGAAAGAAAGCAAGAACATTGGTAAAGAGAAGGGCGGAGGTGACAGAAAGGCAGGCAAAAGGGAAAGGATGAGAAATGCTGGGGGACACAGAAGAATTGAAAAGTACTTAACAAGGGCAAGAGGAATGACTGTTGATGTATTGAACAAAATGAAATAAACAACATGAGTATTCGATGCCGACCCTGCCATTAAACAATTTCTCCAGCTTGACGGGAAAAAAAAAGAACATTTAACTCTCCAAATGCCACTTGTGATTTTTTTTTCACAAGTAATGCACATAATAATCATTTCCACGTAGAATAGTGGTTTATCTGGCACATATATGGTTAACAAACATAAAGAACATAAGAACAAATTGGAAGAGGAAACCATGGCTGATAAAAAGAAGATACATGTAAGGGGTATTGGCAAGGAGGAGGAGAAGAAGACACTGTACACGAAGAAAACAAGGGGAAAAGAGGGAAAGGATGGGAAAGAAACATACACAAATAAGACAAAATAAGTAAAAGGAAGAAAAGAAGATGCAGTATGAAAAGTAAAAGGGGAGGAGTAGATTACAAATAGGAGGCGAAATTAGCAAGTTGTCATTCTCCCAATGCTCGATAGAGGGCACTATTCCACATTCAGAGCTGTCTATGTCGAGGAGGATTGTTTCAGACTGTTTTCAAATCTCACGATTCACATCAATGTTTACGTTTTTTATATTCCTAGCAATAATTATGAGTTAAAAGGACGCCAAGCAACTTTATGTATAATCGTCAAACATAGACACAGTGTGATGAAATTCACAAAGTGAATTGTGAGGGAATTTATTTAGTAACAGGTCTATATAGGCTTAGTAATAGAAAAGATGAATTACATTGCAAGCCTTACAAATCCATAACAACGAAAGGATTGGAGACGCGCCAAAAAAAGGAGAAAATGCACTCATTGGAATTGTATTCCTATTTGCGCCCACATGCTATTAAAGGGATAGTTCATCCTGAAGATAAGTTGGTTTCAATGAATTAAAACTTTTTATTTTTTTAAAAAAATTTTGACGTCACGTGCGAGGTGCTCTCCCATAGGGCCTATGTTGCACAATTTTTTTTTTCGAAAATTTGCATTTTTCAAAGAAATATGCATCCTTTTACTTAAATGCATTTGATACATTATAAGAAATACGTTTTTGCACATCTACATGTATGAAAAAAACAAATCCGTTAAAAACAGAAAAAGTGTAATTTCTGTAAAGTTATATTGTACACAATATATGGGAGAGCACCTCGCACGTGACGTCACAAAATTGCAATTCTAAAAGATCATAACTTTCTTATCCTTTGACGGATTTTCGGCAAACCTTTACTGATATGTTTTTGTTCATGTTACTGCTTTTATTGGAAACAAACATAATTTTAGGGGGAACTATACCTTTAAGTTTTTCGACACGAGAAACCTATCATATTTGGCAAGGGTTGTAGGATAATGCGACTCGCCAGTGAATTCTATGATAATACAATGTGAGTGCAGAAAGAAACTTGGTTTACCTCTCAGAACCAAGGACAACCAGGCCAGGTACTGGGTAGACTTTTATAAATTAATTTATGCACGTGCAGTATCTATACATGTACATGTGGAAAGACATATCTTGGGCCCTGGATTTTGGGATATCAAAAATAAACCCCTCATAGTAAATACACACATTGCACCCACAGACTGAGGAAGATCTAATAACAACACGACGCCCGCCCTCTATGAAATGTCCAGTGTAGACTTACGTACGGAAACATACATACATGTACACGTATTGGGTACATTGTATTTACACAGGAACAAGGAGAGTGCACTTTTGTTCTCAAGTTAAACCAGACTTAAGCAGAACTCAAGGTAAGTAATAACTGTGTTAATTTCAGAAGAAAGAGCGTTCGTAACGTAAGCTTGTTCTCGAAAGCACTGAATCAGACGAACTTAACCTAGGCTATAGCCTAGGCTCAGCTAAGACGATGACTGTGAATAAGTCATTTAAGTGTGATAGTTGATACTCGGTGACAGGACACAAAAAGCTATATACGGTACTGTATGTGGCTGTGCCTGTTTCTGCCTCCTTGTTTTCTTTTAAATATATTTGTCCCAAGGCAAGATGAACAGGGAAAAAATGGAATTTCACTTATAGATCACTAAATTTATGCTCTTCAAGTTCGAAGTACTATTTTTAGATTTAAAGATTAGTGAGAAACTTTCTGAGAAATTGCGCTTTGCATATCGCTCAGTCAACCTCAGACTCAGTAAAAACATCTCACTTTCTGTGACATTGTTTGAACCTTGAAACTGGCCCCCTACCGATCTATCCGTCAATCTGCAGTACCGGCATTTCACCAGTATTGCGTCTTGATCGCGCTTTTTTAGTGGAATGAAGAAATGATGGGAAACTTTCTGCGATTGAAGGGAAAATCATCTCAGAAGTACGAGTGCAATTTTAAAAACACATATTTTGAATGCTAAGTGCAATTGTCAAATATGTTCACAGTTTACCTAATTTGTCCTCCGAAAATCTTGCATTTTGTTTATAATGCATAAACACACAACAAATCCAACCTTTGATATCTGATTAGAGATTATAAACCATCCAATCAAAGTTAAACTTATTTCAAGTTAAATAATTATCACAAGCTACCGTCTAGACCGAAAAATCATTCTCTGTAGGAGGTTGGATCCACTGATATTGCATCTGGCTCCTCTGAACGCGGGAGTATGTCCAAAAATGTAATTTTGATTAAAGAATGCCCCGAATGAGACGGTTATTCCTGTCTAGCCACTGTCAACCTAGGATCATCAAGCTCAACCTCATGCAATTTGTTAAGCTGAAATAAATATGCAGTCTTAGTTACAATATGGGTAACATTTTGCTGTGCTTTCAACAATAGCTAATTGATTGTTTATGCTTCGGATATTTTGCAGGATTTCATGGCTTTGGAATTTGGGGATGAAGTGCGTTTGAGTCATAATTATTATCCATGGTTTCTTACTCTTTAAATGTTGCTATTTTGCTCATCCAATAAAAGGTTATCAACATTTCAGCATCAAGAGAGTAAAGAGACAGCCTGCAATCATGTCGACCAAGATTCAGATGGACGGGGACTCCATCTTGGATGACTTCAATTATGGCAGCAGTGTCATGTCTGCGCACATCGACATGCGCATGAGTGAGTATTCCAAACTCTGTGGTATAGGGGCCAAGCCAGGCCACACCCAGAGAAAACGTATCATCCTCTGAATATTAATTAATTATTTACTTAATGTTATTCCAAAGTTTCTTTATTAAATTCATCCTGAATTGAATTGATAATGGTTAATTGGATTACAAAAAAACACAGTACAAAAGAGTGACATTTTGCGGCACGCAGGCCAAATTGTGTGTGACTTTAATATAATCCTGAGTGCGTTCATAATTTCCTTAAGTTGGGAGGAAACTAATTAACCATACTGATATTTAAATTCATGCAGAGATGAATGAATGGGAGTAACTGTGAAATATAAGAAATTGGTTTCATAGAATTTATCTAAAAAAATGTTTTTTTTTTCTATCTCTCTTTATTTTACCCACACATATCAAGTTTAGATCAAAGATGGATTGCCTGGTTTTTTTTTTTACAGTAAATGGGCCAATGACAAAGCTTAGAGATAGTTCTAATATTAATTTTGTTGCCCCTTGCAGTATAGAAGTTACATGGTGACCCTTGTGACCTTTGTACTGTTGTCCTGCCCAAATATGTAAGTCATCCTGATCCAGGTGGGCTCTAGCACCACTCTCGTTCGATGCATTTGACCTTCCTCCACCCACCCCACCCCCCCCCCCCCCCCTCCCCACCCTTCTCGATCATTTCCACTCTCTAATGTATGACATGATCATCTCACTACAAATGCAGATTTCCTGAGGAAGGTATTTGGTATATTGTCTGCACAACTGCTGTTGACAGCCGCAGTGGCGGGTGTCTTCATGTACTTTGAGGGAGTGAAAAGTTACATCCAGCAAAGGTGAGTCAGATATCCATCCCAGGAAATAAGTTTTCTTGGATTGCATCGCTACTCCTGTATACCTATATGTTTGGGGAAGACTGCCAGATAAATTTGACGATTGTGTATCATTTCCTTTTTACACACTGGTCTCTAGCACTTTGTCCCTGATCAGAAATTATACATTGTTGATGAAAGAGGTTGAAGAGTTGAATTATTCCCTGCAACCAGATGAAGCAGTATGCAAGGGTTCACAAATTTCTTTATCAGAATTTTCTTTGAATCTTCTTTTACTTTCACAATGATATCTCAAAGTATTATTACACTCTTTTATTTTTAATTGTTTGGGAGCTTCTTTGCTCCATTATAAAGAGAACCATGATTTAATGACTTATGAAAAAAAAACATACTTGATATCTTACAGGACAGCATATTGGGACAGTTGTGCCAAAAGTTGGGAATCAAAATCGTTTTATTTGTGAGTTGTGAACTCCTATCTATTTCAAAGGAGTGGCTTTAACATAGAATCCTTCAAGATTACTTTGATTGACATACCTCTAAAGATTTGCTTTGGGAAGTATCATTGGAAATAATGAGGCTGCTGCTTACTGACTCCATAAGTAACTTGGATATTAAAGATCATGAAGCAAACATAGTAAGCAAATAATCAACGTTGGTGAAGGTGATGGGATGAACTATCACTTCCGAGGCGATCTGGATGTAGCTTATCTTTTCGAAGTGCAGCTGAGGAAAGATACCGTATACATTCAGATCGCTGAGGAAGTGATAGTTCGTCTCATTGCCTGAAACAGAAAGTTGATTATTTGCTTTATATTCCTCATCTAAACCAACTTTCTATGCCAAAATGTCAATTTGACGTACAAAAGTAATGTTTACTTCTCTACCTACCCCCGAGCGGCTACCATGGGGAACATGCGTATAGGATGCGCGTTAGGACGCGTCAGTCAATTGATAGTTCGAGTGTAACGCACTTTTATTTCGCGTGTACTCAAAATATTGATCACGCGTTAGGACTGTGAGGAGTGAAGAGATCAGTAAAACCAAAAAGTGCTATCACCTAGAGTGTAACAAACTTTTCTTCTCAGGTGATCAGATGGGCAAAACTGCGCTTTATCACGTGATCAACTCTTGACCAATCATATAGCGACATTCTCAGTATGAGGAATGTAATATGTAAAAGTTTGCCTTGTTTTTCATTTTCAGCCCTGGGATGCTGATGATAGCATTTGTCCTATCGTTCATCTTCCTGGTTGCACTCCTTGTGAAGAGCCGAGAGTACCCCATCAATATGGTTCTGCTGTCTCTGTTTGTAAGTCTATTCAGGACGCTACCTAGAACCATTATTTGCGTGTGGTAAAAAAAAAAAAAACTTGTTGGCACAGAAAGAGGCTTCCTTGTGCAACTGTGTGATATTTCTTGTAAATGGACAAAATGTGTCTTATTATTGCCACAAATGCAACCCCACATGATAAAGATTACATTTCAAGACACAGCCAGAAGAATATTTCTTTTCCAGATTTCTGCTGGTGCTGGGAATGCTGAGTACAAATTGAAAACATTGACTCAAATTTCATTTTTTGTCTCACCTGAACAAAGTTCAGCAGAGACCTAGTAATCACTTTTCCTGTTAGTCTGTTAGTCTGTTGGTCTGTTAGTCTGTTGGTCTGTTACAAAAAAAGTTTTTGTTTAACTTGCTCTCATTTCTTTATTTCTGCATCAATTGTGATTAAACTTGGTACAAATGATCCTTGGGTGATACCACATGTGTCATCATGGGGATGATGTGGTCAAAGGTCATCTAGGGGTCAAAATGTCAAATAATATGAGGCCATGTCAATAAATGTTCAAGTTTTGTTTAACTTGCTAGCATTTGTTTATTTCAGCATCAATTGTGATCAAACTTGGTACAAATGATCCTTGGGTAATACCACGTGTGTTGATGAGGATGATGAGGTCAAAGGTCATCTCGGCACCATTTTAAAGATTTGAAAAAAAACTTAGCACGGTGTGTAGATTGCGAAGTCAGGCGAGACTCGTGGTTCGCGAGACTCGTGGTTTGCGATCCGCCATGTTTTGTATCTTGCTCATTTTTATCAAAGCGCAGTATACTTGTAGTGTAGATTCATACCATAAATCATAAGGTCTTCATTGTTTGTCAAATTTTCCTCATACCTCCTCCAATCTGCCTCTCTGAGTTGTCCACTTTTATAAAAATCAGCCTCACCATAAGATGAGATGATATGAGATAATTCTTTATTATGATTCACAATGGTATATCAATTTCCTATCTTCAGAGCTTGCCTTCATGTCCAAAAAGATATGCTAAACTGACACCATGATTTGTATTCTATTTCCCACAGACGCTGGTGGAGGCGTACTCAGTGGGCACGGTGGTGACGTTTTACGACAAGGCCATCGTGATCGAAGCTCTCTGCCTCACGCTGGTTGTCTCCTTCAGCCTGGTGGTCTACACAGTCCAGAGCAGGAAGGACTTCAGCACCTGGGGTGCAGGGTAGGTTGGGTGTGAACATTGCCATAGTCATCTTGTTCCTGTCAAATGTTATTTTTAGTTTGTGTTCACGTTAAGAAATAAGATGGGTAGAAACCGTTCAATGCATATGCATGATAGGTTTGGCTGGGTAGCTGGTTTGGTGTGAGAGATATCATATTCTGCATTGTAGTTTTAAAGGGGAACAGAACCTGTCTGATCAGCATGATTTGCATGTGAACAGGGTCTTTGTAGGACCATACGGATGAAAGTTTGAGGACAGCTGAAGGAGTTCATAATTTGTGACTTCTCATATGAGACTTGCCTGTGAAAGCTTTCAGAACTAGAGGGTTTACGCTTTGGGGAAAATTCTTAATAAGTATGAAGTCTTTTAGGGTTTTTGTTAATCTGCTTCTGTGATAATTCTTTAAGTGTAATGTTTTTTTTTCCTGATGAAAGGGGAGGTAAAGGATGCTTCAAATTAACACTCAATTTCATTGAATGCTTCATTTGGCTGTGTTAACATTTCTTATGCAAGATATATTTCAAGATTTTCAGTTGAAGAGCCCAAGAATGAAGTTGATGTGGCTAAATTAAGTCAAAATAGGGATCATTTGGTTGAATAATGGGTTAGGCCTCTCATTACCAATGGCATGACAGTGTGCAGTAAGTCAGTGGGGATTTCAAGGCTTGGTACTGTGCGTGTCATTAGACTTTTCCCTATCCAATCTCCCTCCAGCCTCTTCGCAGGACTCATCATCCTGATCATGGGCGGCTTCCTGCAGGTCTTCATGCCCCACTCCGACAGCCTGGAGCTCGTCCTCGCAATCGGAGGCGCCATCGTCTTCAGTCTCTTCCTCATCTACGACATCCACATGATCATGCACAAGGTGTCGCCCGAGGACTACATCGTGGCGTCCATCAACCTCTACCTCGACCTCATCAACCTCTTCCTTTACATCCTGAGGATCCTCCAGCAGGCACAGAAGAAGTGAGGAGGAGGATATGGCTTAACCATCTCAGTAACAAACAGTCACAGTCCCATGTTAATTACAACACATTTCATCCCCTATGGGACTGAGAGGGTTTCAGGGAGCTTAAAGGGTATATACTGTACTGGCAAGACAAAAACGCTTCCAAATGTGATCGAGAGCAATCTTCTTGCCAATGGTCCAAAATTTATGTATTGCCCATTTTAGAAACTTGCTGAAAGTTATTTGTCCTAAAATTCGCCACATTTAGAGTAATTCACAAATTCACAAATCACAAATCCTCAAATTGTTCAGGCCGAACATTTCGAGGATTTGTGATTTAATCATTAATTACTTCAAATGTGGACCATATGAGGTCAAATAACTTTCAGCAAGTTTCTAAAATTGACAATACATGAATTTAAGACCATTGGCAAGAAGATTGCTCACGATCACCTTTTGAAGGCCTTTTTTGTCTTGCCAGTACAGTGTATACCCTTTAAAGGGAGTTTTCACCTTGAAACGATTTCGGTTTCAATAAAAGGAGACACATGAAAGAAACATATTAGTGGTTTGATGAAAATCTGTCAAAGGATAAGAAAGTAATGATCTTTTAAAGTTTTGATATTTCGATGTCACCTTTGAGTTGCTCTCCCATATGTTGTGTACAATTTTTTGGGGAAATGTCTATTTTCTCAAAAGGATATTTACCATTTCACCTGTGCATTTGATATACCATTTTTACACACATATCGCTATGAAAGCAATATATTCCTTCATCAAAGAACATAAAAAAGGCAATTTATGAAATTATTAAATTAAAATCAAAGTAATTTCAGGGTGATCTATTCCTTTAAAGTCAGAATTCATGGAGCTTCATTCACATCAGTGATGTAGATATGGGTCTACGTCCCATGTGCAATACACTGTGTTTTAATTAACATGGGGGTTGCAATTGGTGGTACTATGGTTAAAGGTTGCTTGATGACGACATTCATGGGGTTTTAGTCACATTCGCTTAGAATTCGCGACTGCTTAGAATATTTAGGCAAGTGGGCTTCAGTTTTCTTTGGCTCCTTCTTGCTTATCAAGGTGCCGACCAGGGCCCTGTCTTAAAAAAGATTTTCGATTGATGGCAACTTGACATGGGATTGATATCAATAGAAACATTAGAGATATGGGAATGGACCTGCAATTGATTCAGATCAATAATATCTCTTTATAGGACAGTCCCAGCAAATGGTCCAAATTACCTGAATGCCGACTACATGCTCCCTTTAATTCATTAGCATGAATTATAATATGTCACTATGAAACCTTACATGATGTTGTCAATGTCAGTATGTTGGGGCGAAGTGCAAAATGTGAACTTGCTTTCCATTGTTTTGGGGAGTTTCTTTTTCAGTGATGATCATCCTTCTGTGTCTATTAAGTACAAGACATAGACATGTTATGTATCACATGAAAGCTGAATATTTATAGAAAAATTTGCAATCTCTTTTACTTAATTATGTTTTTTTTGGTGACTGGTGAAAATGACATCTGTGTCATTATGAACATTTAGGACATATTGGGGCAATGAATATGATTATGACACAAACTCGGGCTTTCTCATGTATCTGGATATGCAGGTAAGCACAATATTGTTCCAACTATCTGGAGTGGAAGTGTGCTTATGAGTCGATTTTAGGAGATTCATTCACAAATTAATACTCGTTGAAGGAATCTATCTTTTGTCAACTTTCACTTAAATGAGCAGTACAATTGTTAATCCTGAGAAGGAACCTATTTTCTTTGATATAATATATTTTTTTATGTCAAGTTTCATTTAGTCAACTGTACTTTCATTGGAATGTCAATCTCTGAAAGTATGGTAAGATATAGGTGAATGTCTTGTCTTGTTCTGTTAACCAAGATATATGATCTGCAACGTCAAGTTGATATTTGTTAGAAATACTGAGGTTTTCCAAATTCTTGTGCAACAATATTGTCAATAATTTTGTTATGTTTTTGTGAGGGGTTTTTCTTCATTTTCAGCCTTTAGCAGTTTTTATTTGTGTCAATTAAATATTGCTTTATATAATCCATTCCAGTATCCGGATTTCAAGAATAGGTCTTATACTTTTTGCATTTGGGTGTTTATTGCAAGGTGGAAGATCAAAGGAGCATGAAACATTTGGCATTTTGCATATTTGGATGTGATGGCCTAATTTTGTATTACAGGCAACTGTCGATTTAACGAACATAGGTTTCATTATACCAAATTTATCATCATGTTCCCCATGAAAAATGCACACAAGGCAATGGTGCACCAACCTGCTGTCAGTGAGCATGGTTTTAATGAGATTTTGTTACAATCCCATTGGCCCCATCTTTCTTACAAACAATATTGGCACAAAAAACAAACAAATTTGTGGTAAAATTCTTGAATCTTTTTAAGGGCATGCAAGCATGTTTCTCAGATGGCTCTGTGTATTAAAACAACAGAATACACAATTACACAACTCTGATATTTTTGTTAAAATAAGGAAAGAGTTGTGGTCCAGATGACCTTGCTATATCACCAGTTGCCTGTATTTACTCATTCATTCTATATACATTGTATCAGAACAGAAAAATCTTGTGTGTGTGAATAAAATGTCACATGATAGTATATACACCGGTTGATATTTCTTTGATACACCACCTGTAAATTGTGACCTTGTTCGACATAGGGATATTGTATGTTCCATTTTTCTTTCAGGAGTTCATGGGTAATGTATAACATAATAGATACATGTTCTGTCTTCCCTTCCTTCTGTTGTACATACATGTATTGATATATAAATACTGAAAAGAGAGAGTTATCTTTTTGTATTATTGAATATGAGTAAATATATCATCTTTCTGAACATTACAAACTAGTACTTGCATCTCCCTTTTCTATCTCTCGTTTGCATGCAAATTTGCAAGTGTGGATATGTAATGTGTGACATTTCAATCTGAACATCCTCCACAATGACACATTAAATCAAATTATAACTGGTACACATTCACCCACACAAGTACGAAACATTTCGAAGGAAAACGTAAATGGATCTACACATCTGGAGTATATTCTTATATTTATTTTAAAGTACACTGTACTGTTAACCATTGATGAAGAGTTGTTGATGACATTCATTAGATACACACGGCACATATTGGTCAGAAGCCAGAATGATCATTCAAAAGGAAATGAGTGCCAAACACACTTTGTCCCTGTGGTGGAGTTAAGAAATAAGTCAAAAATGCAAAATATTATCTGATGCTCTTTCTTGCATGTGATATTCCAAAATCTTTTGAAATATCTTCCCAACAAAATATTGACATTTATACAAGTAAGCAACTTGAAAGATTTGATAGTCCTTTCACTTTTTCTGAAAATGCTAGAGGAGCTATGATTGCATAGATTTCATTCATGTAATCCATAAGGTATTGTTCATTTCTGTCAGATTTCCAGACTTTTGTCAATGGGATATAGTAACTTAAGGTGATTTCTAATAAACTTAACATTTCTAGAGCAAATTACTGAAGCTATGACTAAATCTAATGAAAAGAAAAGGAGGAAACTTGAAAGACCTTGACCCGCGAATTTAGTCTTGTACTGAGTAGTCAAGATATACATGTAATAAGAGAATATATTGTAATACATGAAGTATCCAAAAATGATCTTACCTGTGTTTCCTGAAATAAATCTCCCCAGAGATGAAAACCCTAATACATGTAAACAAGCTGAACTACACCATTAAAAAAAAAATGAGCAGTGAGAGAAACGGAGTGGTGAGACTTCTAGGACAACTGGCCCTATCCTCGTAAAGGTACGTAAGCAACATATTAACCACTTCATCACTGATGCCCTAGAGGACTTAACAAGGCATCATCAAATTAGGTATAGTGACTGTGATTTTAAGAAAAAACTTATCATTGGTCCAATAAGCCAGTTCGTAATTACAATTTGCGCATGAGCAGATGAAGGTCATAGTGACCAAACCAGCTTGTTGGTTTTTAAATCACCGAGATAAGCATCATCATTAATAAGTTATGTTAGAATATGCTTGTTATCCAATATATAAAAGAACACCAAGGTGTTCAATCATGGGGTATTTGACAACAGGCCAAACGACAACAATTAGTTTACAATAAACAATGTAATAGAAGCTTTCCCAATTGTTCACAGACCGTAGCCTACTATTCTTGTCACCTGTTTTGAGATGGTTCCTTTATTAGAGGTTGAATATCGCAAATTGCTATGTCGGGTAAGCACATTACGTAACATCTCCTTTTGAAATGATATACAGCTTACTCTCGATACAACGAGCACGGATATAAGGAGGTTTCGTTATAACGAGAGAAATCTCTCGGTCCCAAAAGTTTCTACATGCAAGCCTATGGTGCAACACGTCGCTTACAACGAGCACGGTTACAACGAGATTTCATTATAACGAGCTTATTCTGTTGATCCCAAGACAAAGAAAAACATAACAATTGCGTCCCGTTACAACGAGGAAGGAAAAATCGAGACATGAAAACACCGGCACCGCAAGGAGCCAGACACACATCATGTGCACAGTTTCTAATACATCACTCCTTCGCGATCGCACAGCTTACGTACATTGAAAGCACATGGTTTCCAAGTCCGATCCCATCACGGCAATCAATGATATAGCGCGTGCTGAATTGGGGGTGCACAGTTTCTAATACATCACTCCTTCGCACAGCGTACGTTCATTGAAAGCACATGGTTTGCAAGTCCGATCCCATAGCGGCAATTAGTGACACGGTGCGTGCTGAATTGGGGGTGTGTCTGATGAGCAGCGATTGATTGGGTTTCTTGACAAAAACAAATGTGATCTCGGACGGGTGAGGTATATTTCACACACTAAAATATGACAATGAAAGATTTGAAGAGATAATAAAATATTCTTCTTGAAATTAGAATACCGCTGGAAATCATCACGATACAAAAAATGAAATACATGTATAAGCATGCAGGGAACCCCTCGTAATAATTTTGGAATGACCCACAAAGAAAGTGCCGATCATAACGGTGTTGCTACGTCGTTGTGCAAAACCTATCAGACGAGCGAGACGCTCTTATCTAACTCCACCTTCCCCTCATATCCCGGCCGTTCAACCCGTTGCGCCGCCTGTTCTCTTGTCTGTCCAAACAACGAAACCGCATTTTTTCTTGTCCAGAAGATTACGATAACAATTAACCTCTTAATTTACTGCAAAATAACACCCATCGTATCGAGAATGGTCTATAATTCTTTGAATGCAACTAGTTGTTAAAACGTCAAAAATATATCAAGGTAGGTTGATGTGTTCAGTAAAAATGAATCCCCTTTTCAGTTTGAAAACGCATGTTTCCAATCCCTTTTCAGTATGAAAACGCACGACCCAATCCCCCTTTTTTCAGTCTAATAACGCATGTTTCCAAGACGGCTATGGATATGAAAACATAGTAAAACACAATGAACACACAAGCACACATGTTTTCAATGTATTTTATTGTTTTTCATTCTGTTTGGATACAACGAGGTTTCGTTATAACGAGGAAAAAGCGCTGGTCCCGACGACCTCGTTATATCGAGAGTAAGCTGTATTAATCAACTGCTTATCCTAATGAAAAAGGGAAAGGTCATAGTGACCAAACTTGCTCCAGAGCTAACTACGAACTATTATATGGTACATTTAACATTTTTCCTGGTGACTTAAAATAGTTCATGTCATAGTGCACATAAGTGGAGATATAATACTGCCACCAAAGCATTACAAATGCTAGTACAGTTTTTATGTCGTACAATGCCTTCTGAAAACAAAATCTCTTCACTCAACTTTTACTCCTTCATTTGCAGTTCTAAGTCATTCTTGTTCTGTACCAGCCAGAATATCATCAGAAGTAGGCCTAGCATGTATATAAATATACTGATTACAAATATATTCTGCAAATGGCAGCCATCACAGTTGAATTTAAAAATCTCAAAAGAAAACACATAGCCACTATTTACTTTCAAACATTTCCACTAATTTTGTGGGTTGGGACTTCGACCACTCCTGAAAAGAGAGCGAGTCTCTTTCTCGACCGTCCTCTTTTTCTTCCGTCCAATCAAACAATAGTGATGATGAGGAGGTGAGGGAGAGATGATCTAGCATATCTTTCATTGTGTCCAAAACTTCTTCATCCTTATCCTCCTCCTTGTTGCTAACATCCTGAGTCCTTGATACACTTCCTCCCTCGCACTTATCTCCCTTGCAATCAGTCACGTTCACAGCTTCCTCATCACGACCAGCCCTTATTACGCCCCGGTCACTGTTGCCAAGCAGGGATGGCATTTTCTGATTACGTAGCTGATCATCACCACTGTCCATTGCTAGGGTAACCTTGCTGACAAAGTCACTTTCAAGCGTGGAGCATCCCTTTGATGCAGAAGCAAATGGTTGAGCACCAACACCGGAGTCTAGTACTCCTTTAACATGTATATTCTCCTTTGCATCATCAGCCTCTGCAGAGTTATTCTCTCCTCCATCCTCATCACCATCATCATCATCACTGTCACTGCTCGAGTCCTCCTCCTCATCTTCATGGTCTTCCATATCCCCGTGTGTTATCTGAGCTCCCCTGATGATATGAGTTGTGACGATGTCGGGACCGGGCTGAGATCTTTGGATTACATCTGGGTAGCCCGTCTGGTATAACTCCTCCTGCCCCCCCTCATGTTGGGTGGGCCCAGCTCCCTCCTCATCCTCTATCGTCATGGCAGCAGCATCCTCCAAGTCGTCCAGGTCCAGTCCAACATCCTTCTTCTCCAGCTGAACCTAGGGTTGAACAAATCAGATATTCATCACTGACATCATTCTATTCTCTTGCCATGTCTATGTTAGTAAAAACAACCCCCCCCCCCCCCCCCTAAAAAGAGAAAAGATTGATAAGAGTAAAACATCTGACCTTTGTAATGTGCCCATGATGCACATTTGCACCTGAAATAACAGAAATTCCATCTGGTTGTATTATGTAGGCTATAGGAAAGATACATGTAGAATAACCATCTGATGTCAATTATCATACAATATGGATGACATAATCCAAACTTGTGCAATGACGGTACATAATACGCAGCAATTGCCAACCAAACCAATGCATGTTATTATGATAAGTTTCATAAAATGCTTCTTTTATCACTTAAAAATTTGAGAAAAATGAACCATTCCACTTGATGTCCACAACTACTTACAGTTGAGAGAAAATCCTGATGTGGAGATGCTGCACATTTGTTTCATTCTTATATACCATACTAGCGCTGTGCTGTATGCATGCTATGCTTGCCCATCAGAGCTAGCTGCATGGGGTGGTATTCCAAAATATGCACTTACAAGAAATTTTGTCCCAACTCTACATTTTTTCCTAATTTTTCTGAACTTTCCTCCTTCAACCTCCTCCTAACTTTTCTTCTAACTTCATTGAAATTTATGCAAATGAGCATATTAGGAAGATGAGTATTCCAGAATGTGCATATGAGAGGAGTTAGGAGATAACGTTGGAGCATATTTAGGACACCCAAATCCCTGTCCAAAGTTATTTATTTACACCTGCAAACAAACAAGCTGAAATCATATGCATGGTTGCATCTGTGCATCCACATACTTAGGAAGAAAAACCGGGGAAAAGTCCTGGTGAGATAGACTGATTGTGATTGGCTCTGTAAATGAAACACTGCGCTCCATTGGCTAAGAAATGCACATTGGATGTGTTCAAACCCTCCCAAGTTTGCATCAGAAATGTCATTGCCTCTCCTGGGCATCCACTTATGTGGAGAGTTATATGAGCATACTTAGTTAAGGATTTTCCAAATACCATCCATGGTCATTACACGCGCACATCTAGTGCCTTTTGCACTGTATACGTGAGTCGTTCAACCAAATTTATCTGCAGATTCTCCACTTAAAATGGGGTTTGCATTAACATGCAAGGTCTGACCCTGAGAACAACTATTTATGTGATATTTATATTATTATACATTTTGTACATGCGATATATTTGTATGGCTTCACGAGGAAGCCACACATAAAACAGATCACAAGTTTTTCAGACTATAAGCATGATTGTGCTGGATATCATAGGGTTCACAGCCTTCATGCTTTGTACTAAGGTAAGTATTTCTTAAAATGCATGTGCGTGCTCAAAGATTTCCTATTGGAGATACAAATATAGTTCAAAGAAGGTAATCCAAAAACAATTTGAAATGGAATCAAGGAATGTACGGTAATCTGGTCTCAGACGTGCTATAATTTGGATACTGTCTGAACTTGTGCAAAAATCTTGTAAAAACATTTTAATCTTGCAGGGCTGGAACATAATAGTGTCCATGTGATCTTATAGTGTCCACATTATGAACGTGCGGCACTGCATGCTCCGAGTCCACCAACGTGGCTACACACCCATACGGCAAAGTGTACTTAAGAGCATCTATATACCTGTGACACTGTGTACGATTGTGTATAAAGATGCAACGCTTACAATCATTCATTGTTTACAGCAAGCAGACGTGTGTAACTGAGCCTCCCCACTGCTTCATTTGTTGGTATTGTTGTCCTGTTAGATATTTTAGTGCCTTTTTTAGCTAGTCAATGCAGTTAAATATGCTTGCAAAACCAATAAAAGATTACAATACTAGTGGTAAATGTTATTTTATGTCTACTCCTATATACATATATTTCTGTATGTTTTGATTATGTACTGGTTACCTTTCTAATTGCTATATCCAATGACATAGGTGATTAGGGAGTGCCACAACTCTCTGCACTGAACTCTTCTTGTTTATCAGCTTTACACATTGGTAAATATTCTGCTGACCACTCAGTCAGGATACTTTCCAAACTAACCTTCATTCTTCCCCTGCTTCTTTCCCCATCTATCTTCCCATCAACGCTAATTTTTCCAGGTCACCTTTAAGGAGTACATGTGACGTCCCTAAAATCTCAACTGCCTAATTCTGAGCTCACATGTCAAGTTCTTTTTCACATTTGCTTTATGGAAAACTTCATTAGTTACTCTATCAGCCCAGGATATCTTCATCATCATTCGATACACCACCTTGAACCCTAATCTAGATTAACTATTTGGAGTCTTCCTCTTTTTACTTATGATTTTTATATTTGAACTCATAATACACTATTGCTAAGCCGCGAAAAGACCGAAATCAATTCACTGAAGTGATTAGAATAAAATAATAAGTGGATTTTTGTGAATTGTGTGTAAGAAGGTATTTTCCAGTGGGTTTGCACACAAAAATCATCAGAATTTGGGATTATATCGTCTTGCAAAATTGATGCCCGGTCCTTGCAATTTATGTCTCAAAAGTTGCGCAACCTACAAAGAAAAGAAAGCAATATCTTTCCGCATTTCAGAATGATTGTGCGAAAGCTAGGAGGACCTGACTAGGGTTAAGGCTACATATATGTTGCCCATAGCAACACTGCTTGATGCCTTACCTGTCCTATTTCTTGCTCCAAGGCAGACAGCGTGTCAACGGGCACAGACTGCAGCCACACGCAGTAGTCAGAGATGTATAGGTCGTTTAGGATGTACCGTGGCTCATCACTCGACAACAGCTTGTGAATCTCAAAGAAACACTTTAGTATCTGGCCACGCCCTGTGTTGAAAGGAAGACATAAATAGAACTCTGGAATTCATTCTCCCAACAGAGACACCAAGAAGTGCAGCAGCATGCATGAATGATCACAAAGAACACAATATAATAATATTATAGACGGTCACATAGAAAGATCATACAATAAGTATTGGGTTTTATAGGCATTTTAAACCCAACATTATTTATTTGTGTATAGCTAGTTCTATACGATGGCTTTAAGAATATCTGCGATATAATGGCCAAGAGCCGCTCATGTGAAATATATCTATTTTTACTCAGCAAACAAAGTAGTCAATGATATCAATCAATATTCATTGATAGCTTCTGATGACGACTGAGTGAATTTTGATGAATAGACAAGGAACGACTCAATTCAATTTACAATCATTTTAAGTTCATTTTCATTCCCATCTCAGGTGGGCGTTATTCCAGTGATGATATCTTTCAATTCTATTTAATTCATTCAGGTTTATTCATGAAACATGTCATCAAACAAAACGGTCTGAGGACTGAAACTTGCAAAAAGCAAAACATAAATAACAAACTCAGTAGGACATTTGCCATGAAATACAAATTTCAGGAGGTTAGACTTTAACTAATGCAGCAATTACAAAACAATGAAAAAAGTTATACAAGATTAGAGACCAGGAGACTGTCACTAATGAAAAGATACACGTAAGGACATAAGATAAAATATTAAATCTCATGGGTCTAATTTGCAACGAAAGAGCATGATTGAATACACATTAAAAACAAATAATGAACTCATTGAACAGGCCTATCTTTAAGATATCCCTTGAAGGCTCACCTAGTCTGAGGATCATTCGGACATCCTTAATCACTTTCTGACACAGAGCCCAGTTGCGGTAGAGCGGGAAGCACAGCGCCCTCCTGCAGCAGGCCACGACCAGTTCCCGGGGAGTGCGGAACCAGTCCAGACAGGACAGGGTTGAGCTCAACTTGCAAAGGGTCCATGCAGATTCAACCTGCAGTCAACATTGGGGTGGAAGTCATGAAAATAAGAATACAAATTATGATCATTACATAAACAATAACAATAATCCTTATCATCATTAACCTCACAATCAAATATTATTATAAACACCATCAATATCATTCCCACAATAATCATAGTACCAAAAACAATGAGGCACTCACAGATTCTCCCTACTTTGGCGTTTTGCATCCCCTCACTTTAGTTTATAATGTTATGCCCATATAAATGCAAAATATTTGATGAACACATCATTCCAATTTCTGGAGAATAATTACAAATTAATGCAAATAACAGAAGGACTGCCAAGGAGCATAAAAATCATCCTTATCTCACATCATCATGGAGGAAACAGTAGTAAGATCAAGCTCACCGAGTTGTCTCCCTCGTTTGTCCTGTTGTTGTAAGCGTAGGCGAAGAGGATGTCGGCCACACCTAGCAACGCTCCTCGCTCCTCCACGTTACTCAGGAGGAACTCCTTGCGAGGAAGCCTCAACATTAGCTCCTTCTCCTCATCAGAGAATTGAACTGGTATCCAAGAGAAACACCATAAGAAATAGGATTCCATCTATTAAATAGGTGCTAGAGTTACCTTTATTCTCCAAATGCTGGTTAGAACATAAGAGAACACATCTCTGGGCAAACAAACTCTCTTTCTGTTGTCTGAGAGTCAACATTTTATCCAGCGGATATGTTACATTCAATGAAACACAGAATTCAAACTAAAACTTAACTACAGGTAGGTTAATAAATACTATTTAGAAAATAGTAAAACTTTCGGTAACACCATGTGGTTGTATTCTTTCAGATAATTGGCCCACTTATAAGGTGAAGAAAGGAAAGGAAAGTGAAAAGTGAAAAAAGGAGAGGTGAATTTTTATATTTTATAACACTTACACAAGAGTATTTTTAGCTTAAGTTCTTTTTTTTTATAGTCTTGTGTAACTGAAATATCAAGAGATGTGAAAGTTAAAATTGCTATCTGGTTTAAACGGGTAATGATAATGATCGAGATAATATTACTGCTTTAAATAATGCGCATGTCATACAGATATCCTTAAGAAATACAGTTCTCTTGAAAAGAATCAACTTACAGGCCAAAACAAAAACAGTGAGAGCTAATAAGACTGAATATATTTATTTGACTCCATTCTGAGTCTGCTGCATACCATTAACTGTCGCTTCTTCCTTTGAGGCTAAATCAACGCCGTGAATCTGCTTTTCTCTTAGTTGCTTGTAATTGCGAACCCAAGATGGCTTGAACTGGAGGATAGGTTTAATGGCATCATCTTGATAGAGATCAGCACTGGAATAAGAATGAAAGCAAGGAGTTATTATGATCTCACTGCCCAACCTTCAAGTTTCAAATAAATGATTTACAACAACATTTTAACAACACCTCACTAGTTCTATTACTATTCTTATAGTACTACTACTATTACTACTCCTTTTACTACTACTTTTACTACTACTACTATTACTACTACTACTACTACTACTACTACTACTCCTACTCCTACGGTATACAATCATTCCCGCTACTTTTTGCTAACAAAAGTGCCATATTTGAAAAGAAATAAACCCAGTTTCAAGGATAGCATGCTCCATCCTGTAAATAAATCCTTACAGCTGGTTGTACGTCTAAAATTTCTCTTCAAATTGAAATTACACCAGAAAGCCCGTCCACTAAAATCTCGCCGAATTCGGCTACTGAATATTAATGAGTCGGAATAAATCAGCTCTTAGGAATTTGTTACTTTGTCATGATGCCTTTTCTGTCGACCAGAAATGGTGGTCAAGATGCTGTCTGGTGAGCAGTAGATGCAGGTTGGAATCCTTCTGGTTCCAAGATTTTTCCTTCTGACTTTTTAAAAATTTATTCACAGGATAGAGCATGCTTTCCTTACGACTGGATATATGTGTTAAATTTATATTTAAATTAAAAGGACCACATAAAGCCCTTTCACTAAAATCTGAAAATATCACAGTTGAAAAAAAATAAACATGAAAGATTGTTAGTGATCACATATTTATGAGTAATTTGGGTGTCCTTCAGCTGAAGCAGAGATGAATCAGATATAAAATCTGCAAACTTCCGGCAAAATAAAGAGAAATTGTTCTCTTTTATCTCTCTCCCTCTCTCTCTCTCTCTCTCTCTGCTTGGGACTTACAGGTAATGGCTATCATCAAACTTGTCTTTCTCTGCCATCATCTTGGCTCGCTTCAGTTCAGGAAAGGAGATGGTGTCTGCGTCCTGTATATCCACGACCCCACAAATTTCTTCCTGAAAGATGAGGAGAAGCACACATAAGAGAACAAGTAAGTAATAAATAAAAAATTCCTGTGCACCTATTTATACTGTGGCAACATTTTACCTCCAGGATAAGCATGCTATCAAGTGGCTAGAAGTGTGTATTGCTCTATGTATTTCAATCACACTGCAACTGTGAAAAGCATAAATAATCATTCATCCATTTTGCATTTATATTGTGCACTGGCATGACATCTTACAGAGAGCCTAGTTGCAATGTCTGTGGATAAGACATTCGTAAATGAAAGTAATATGAACTTTTTATCCATCCCTCAATGTTGGAAGTGCTGCGTTTGCCAGAATAACCAAACATTGAAGAAATTCCTCTTACGTTGACCACAGGTTAAATGAAAGAAGTAACTCTGTCAGCACCAACCAATCATAGTCCCATGTCAATTGCCACAAAGTTCATCTCATTTGGGACTGAGAGGGTAAAACATACATGGACTAGTTGACATTCATTGGAGAACATACAGATATATGTTCACCTGCACTCCTATCAAAGTCAACTTTGAGAACACACCACACCATCTGCCACTTTTGAAGTGAACCACTAATCATCTAAAGGCAATAAGTGAACAAATCTCAATAAATCATACCACACAGTACTGTATTACCCTTCCTTCCACCAAGTACATAATGGTTTGCACACCTAGTAATTTGCATTGCAAAGGGAGTGGGGAGTCAGCATTTTTCAAACCACATATCTGTGTACACTTTACTGTTCAAAATAATGTGAGGTTGTGCCAACAAGAAGCTCGCTAGCCAGACACGATGACAGTATGCTGACATATCAGTGCAACACAAAGTGCAACAGCAGGGACTATCGTCCGACTCCCCAGGATACTGACTGAATGCAATCTTAACTCTATGTGTGCCAGATAAACTGCTGCTCTATGGGATTTGTGTTAATTTCTTGTGAAAAGAATTGCAGGTGGCAAACAAAGAGTTAAAGAAGAAGCATATGTCTTTTTAGGTTAGGAGAGGTTACAAACTATGATGCCCTTTTTTTCCCCATCAGCTTCTTACATGAAACTAACCAATTGATGTATTATAATCGGTATGTCGGGCAGTGATTTCACTGGTAGTGCAAATACCCCAAGTGCTAGGCCTAAAATTCACTCACCCGCAACCTCTTGAAGACACCGCTCCGTCTGTTGGCAAATCCGTATCTGACTCCTGACACACAAGATTCTCCGTTGTCCTCGCTTCCTGAGAAAGGCTGCTGAGCAACGCGCCAATCAAACTCCTGTTCATCTTCCTCCTCCTCTACCTTTTCTTGGCCTCCTGGATCTCCAATGTCCGTAATGTCTCCATCTGTTGAATTTCATTCAAAGAGGAGTTGCTTTAAACACAACACAAATACAAACTATTGGAAATGTATTCATAAATTCTTTGTGATTTTATGCAATTATTACAATTTAGAATTTAGAAACAAGTTTAAGAGCAATGTGACTGAATGTCGTATTCTCTACAATACACATAAATCTTATTCAATTGTGACAAGAGTGGGATGAGATTGATGGATGCTCAAACCCAGATTCTGCAATTTTGCCTAAAGATAAAGCAGACCTACAAAGACCTGAGGTCCACTTCAGAAGTAAACCCTATAAAGAATGTTCTTGTCTAGGATGTTCCTGCATGCTCTACCCACATAACAAGACAAGTTTTTGATATGGTGAAAAGAGTCTATCCAATTCCACAGTCCAGAGACTTAGCAATTATAATCCTGGTCTCTGGATATATCATGTACATATATGTGCAGAAAATCCACTTCCAGGGGAGTATTTCTTGCCCGCTGCACAAAATCGGTGCTGGGTCAAGATCATTCACATAATCACCCACCTCCAACCAGCTACCCATGTATACTCCTTGGAAGAGAGCAACAATTTGGTAAAGTAGGACAATAAGGACATAAGTGCCATTGATGGGGTTGATCCTGGGACATTGAGATCGTCAGTCATATTTCACAATCACTATACCATAACACTTCTTGTTAGTTACTTGCTGAAGTGACATCACTCTCTCTCTCTCTCTCTCTCCCTCTCTCCCTCTAGTACTCTACTGCCTACCTAATACTTCAATGGATGGTTCTTTAGCACATGTCAGCCCAGCAGGTGCAAGCAACCTTGTCAGGAGATCTAGGCCTTCAAATAGTTCTCCCTCTGTTGCCTTGGCAATTTTCACTGTGAAGGAACCTGCAAGTGGAACAAAAGTGACATCAAATTCATTGATAATAGGTATTTCTAACCTGAGTTTCCAAAGAAAATTGCTTTTATTATCATTCAACTCCAAAACACACTTTTACAAACATCTTTATTTTGTATGATGATGAAAATAAACAAAGTTCCTTAAAAAAATATATGACAATATGATTGCTAAACAACTCACATATTGTGTTGCTGTTTTCTTTCTGCACATGGGCATCACAAATTCAGCTTCATTGAATCACTCTCAAAAGATCAGTTTCAAAGGGAATCACAGAAATGGTCACCCAACCAGACAAGCTAAAGTCTTAAGATGTCTCACCAGACTCAACATCATAGGATGCTTTTTCTCTCCCATCTTCAAGAAGTTTCCCAGGTAGATTCAACCTACAAGACAAGAGAGAAAACATGCATGATTTATATTGTACAGCAGTCCATGCCCGCCCTGTAGTTCACTGTATAAATATTATGGCATTTAGAGACATAATCAAATGACTTCAACATAAAGGAAATTTAAAATATTGAACTTTTTCTATTTTTCTGTCACTGTCACACTTAAAATAACAATAAAACATACAACACATTTACTTAGTGCATAACTAAAAACAGAAGGACTTTAATATCTTATTCAAAACGCTTACCGGAGAAAATATGGCTTTGAGTAGAACTTGAAGTCAGTTCCATCCACAAATATCTCTGTCTCAGAAACCTTGGCATAGCGTGCTTTGATGATGATAGTTAGGAAGACAGAGTCTTGCCTGAGCTCAAATGCTGGAGTTAACATGGCAGTAATGACTGAAAGAAACATTAGAAAAAGAGGTTAGGGCCTTAGGGGTCTAGTGATTTATATTCACAGTAATGCAAGGACCGCGCTGCTGGCTGCTACACCTTAAATGTAAATTGTATGGTAGCTACGAAATGGGGCATTTGAAACTGAAACAAGAATAGGCCTAGTTTTAATCATTATTATCTCTCTCGCACCCGCTCACAACACACTCGCTCAGTCAGACCATGGTCGCGTCGAGAAGCTCCTCCACCTCCCAATAACACGACATGCTACACATCGGCAATGCCTTTTTCCCACTTTTCATTTTATACGAAACGATTGATCTTTTATGAATGACGATTAAAATAGATAGATCTAAATAAATATTAGCCTCAACTGCGTATTGTGGTAATTTTTGTCACCAACATAATTTCCAACACTAGGGACTACAGTGGTTCACATGGTCACGGGGGCAGCGAGCCACATAAATGTTTAATGCAGCAGTATTACTCCAAGTAAAATGCAGAATTAGATCGAAAACAATATGTTTCTTGTCTACTCACGTTGCACTGAAGATATCTGAAGGAATGGTTATTATGTAGAATCAAAGCATGATCAAAAACAAAGTTCGGATCTACTCTCTCTTTTCCAATTCCGTCCTCCTATGGCTTGATTGGGTCACACTACAGCGCCAAAAAGTTCAATACATAAGCCAAATTTTAAATACACGGGCGGGGCTCCTTCTTTCTTCAAAGTTTCATCGGCCTTCACTCACAGGCCCATAGACGTCATGTTGGCCTTTTATATTTCATCAATGTAGGTATTTAGTCGATAACTTTTTAGATTTTTTTTTTTTTGCTCTAAACTAATACATCAGAGATTTGATTTGGTTCCAAAAAGGGGTAAAAGAGGACATTGTATCACCTAGCATAATTCCTATAGAACTAAACAAGAACATTTTGTATTGATTTTTTGTTGTTGTTGTAAAGTTAGATCCAACATTTTGGGAGACAGACTCTTAATAAATTAATTTTGCTTCAGAATTTTGAAAAATACCAGCTCTGTATGGGATTTTCACATACATTTCTTAGACGTATGTACCGAACAATGTAACAGTGTGACAGGTATGCCCTAGTAAAACAAAACAGTACCACCAAACACATTAACGTTTATCCGATTTTTCCACATTATTTTTTAAAGCATTATATCATGCAAACCAGGGTTTAACAAAATGACCAATAATGTAGTGAAATATCTTTTAACCCGTTTGCATGTAAGAGTAATCTTGAAAAAAAAAAAACACCAGGCTTAGTATGTTTTTCACATTTTAAACTTATGTCCCAGCCAATCGCTAACTTAAGAAATTACATCTTCAGTCCGATGATGGCAAACTTTGTATCTAGGCTGACAAGAAGTAGAAATAGGATCATTTCTTCTTCGATCCCGTACCTAATAAACAATCGAGCATCATGAAAAGGGCCAGGAAATGTACTCATATTTCTATGCTCCGTTTCAGCAACATTTCATGTGTACTGTATAAGAATACACACAATGCCAGGGTTAAAAGAAAAACAAGCAAGCTTTCAAGTTGCTATGAGAAACCCGTGTCTAAATGATCAACCCTTTGAAAAAGGAAAGTCGACTTTTCAACGGTTCAGAGTACTAACAAAATTACCTTTATTCGTCCAAACAAATTATATTTGAGAACTATCGTGGGTTTAGATACAAATCAAGTGCTTCAAAATAAATACAAATTATCTAAAAATGACCAAGCACTACAAAAGGTGTCGTAAACAGTATAAAAGAAATGTAAATAAAAAGGCATAGGCCGCTAGGATAGTCTCTCCACCAGGCTTGAAGAATTACAAAATCTACTAGCACACTGAAGTTTATCTTATTCAGAAAGGTCAACATGCACGTGATGATGATGTATAGCAATCCTAGGGCAATTCATGAACAGTTGCATTATATCCTTGAGATCCAATTCAAAACGAGTGACTCATTAGAAACCGAAACAACTGAATAAAAGTTTGCGGACAAAAAGAAAGTGTTTTATCCTCATAAAATTATCCCACTTAGCCCATTCTCATATTTATATGGCTTTGTTTTCTTTAAAACTGAACACAAAAGATTAAAGCTATAAAATGAAATATGAGTTAATTTTTAATAAATTCCGACCTATATTTTTTTCTTGTTCACTCTATAAATAGGTCAAATATTCCATAAGGATAACAAGGATTCATTTGGAATTTTGGGCATCATTCTTTTGTATGCAATCACAAAGACATTGATACTGTCGCGGCCTACTACTCACGATAGATTTTTTTTTTTTATTAGAGTTAGGATAATATCAATAAATCTCGTAATTTGTTAAGATTTATAATTGCCGCCAAGGTTAGTTTCAAATGCCTATTTTTGCACTCTCCCCCTAACTGGATATTGAGTATACTGTATACTTCGAACGTAATTGCGTTATTTGCAGTTGCTGTTTCTGAATAACAAAACAAAACATTGAACAGGTTCACAAAGAATATTTTTTGCCTATCGTACTCGAGAGAGGGAATATGAGAGAGAACAGTACTTTTTTTCCCCCAAAAATGTTGATGTCACCATCAATTTGCATCCGACCTTGCCCCCCTGTGGTACCCCGATGCATCCATTTAGCATCCTTTTGTGCGCGCCGAATATACTCGGCGGATAATACACGTACTGCAATGGATTGCGCGTGCGAGACGTGGAGTGCGTACGTCGGGTTGATGTCGAGTGTCACATTTGGAGCAGCAGCTACTGAATATTTCCGTCAGAATTTCTTGTCTTTGCTATTCCAGCTGTCTCCTTCTATAATCAGCCATGGATTCATCCTATGATTGCATTGTTCTTGGTACAGGTTTAAAGGTAATTTGAACGTCTTTTATGTTTAGATTCACTTCATTAATTCGCTGTCGAATATCGGGTGACGTGATGTTGGTGCATGCAGTAGCCAGTACATTTTTGTCAATTCATGAGACAATTGAGTGGGATGGGCGTGATAATGCACCCGGCAGTGCGCTATGCGTAGCATGCTGTGGAAACGAGTAAGAGCTTGTTGTGTGCCAGTACTGTGCAATGTGAAAGTTACATGTATGTAGACTCAAACGAGTTAGGTAACGTGTAGCCTAATGCTATGTTTTTACTTTCAGGTTATATGCACAGCTTGATGCACTACAACATACACAAGGAATAGAAAAAAAACTGGCCAAATAATCACACTGACTAAATCAAATGGTATTTGGGACAGATACTTTAAAATGGGAGAATTATTGTTGATGGATAATGCATTCATGATTAAGGCAGTTTAAAACAATAAAAGTGTGTTAGAAAATATTTGGAATAGATCTTTAGGTCTAACTTTCTGATTATCAACTTGATAATTCACATTTTGGTCAGCAGAATCAGAAAGGCTCATTCATCCTTTGGTAAAGTGACGGCAAGCTTCTATTACTCTCTTGTTCGTTTGTTGTGTTTTTTCTGCAAGTAGGCCTACTAATTGAAGATCTACTAAAAGTACATGTACGTCCTGTAGAACTACAGCAGGAGATCAGCAAAAAAAAAATGATGTATTGGCAATGTTGCCAGGCTGACAATAGTTCCCCTCTCAAATGGTAAATGTGCCCTTACATCATACATTTAACTAGACTGTAAGGGCACAATAAGCCTTCTTGACTTGAAATGGGGGGGGGGGGGGGGGCAACTTTGCCAGGCAGACAAAAGCTCTCCTCCTATTGGTAATTGTACTATTATACAGTGTGTCCCAGAAAAAAGGAAACCCGTTTTTGGAGGTCGATAACGTAATCGTAAAATATCATATCATTATAAAAAGGACAACAATATTGAGAGTAAAGTATCTTCTTTCATTTGGTACCAAATTCACCATGAATTGTTCACGCATGACTGATTTCAAGCAATTACAAGTGCTTGATGTCAGAAACGTTTTGCGCAGAATAATGAATGTTGTTACAATGCTTCCTTACAAATCATGACCATTTTTCCTGCGCAACTTGATTTTGACAATGATTTTTTAAACACCTGTTGCTCCTCAACGCATGACTCTTATCTATCATGTTAGGTGTCAAATGAAAGACGAAACATCGTGCTTTCTAATGATGTGTTTAACATTCCATGATTTTTTTCAGTCAACTAGAGAAATAACACAAAATCTCGGTTTCCTTTTTTCTGGGACACACTGTATAGAACACAAGGAGCCCTGTTGTACTGATGAATTTGTAATTTGTGCCCAAGAGCTCAACAATAATGTCTTTCCCAAACAGTGGTGCCATTCTGAGGCTATTGAATTATGTTCCACCATCCCCACCCCTTAAAATATAGACCAGCCTTTTCAAATCAAAATGCTGGCTCCCTTTCTGCATTATTTTGCAGTCCTATGAAAACAAAAGTTCTTTCCCACTTGTCACATTAATGAGACCTCTATCGAAAGGGGTAAATGGCCTTCAGAACAGTTTTCTTCAAGTGGTAAGAAATATGCCCCACACCTGGCAATGGCGAAAATGCCTCTCTTGCAAGAATCTCACTATGCCCCAATGAGATTACAACATGACAGTAGCTCAATTTTATTAAACAAGAGTTCCTATCCTTGTAATGAAATAAATGAACTACTAGAACTCAAGATTGAGAATACCCCTCAAAAACCCATGGACCCTCTATGCAATGTAAAAAAAGCCCTCTTTCTTAAAGGTAGACTGCATGCCCGTTGGAAAAATGTAAGTACACCTGTGTAAAGCCCCCGTCACATTTATTCAGAATCAGCAGCAATCAAGCAGAACCAGCAGGAATGAAAATTTTTAAAAATTCGAGCCACGTTCGGGAGGGAATTTCAAATTGAGCTAAATATTTAAAAATGTTGTTCGAATACTTGAATGTCCTTCGAACCCATCTCGAAAGATTCTTGCATATTGGCTCTCGAATGCAGCTCGATTGTAGTCGGAACAAAATAGGAATATTTAGAATGCAGTCAGAGTGCTGTTGGACTGCACTTCGAATGCCGTTCGATATTTTTCCAGCTCGAATGCACCTCAAAAGTTTTGGGCATGAGCAAAACATTCAGGGCAGGACACAAGAATGGACCCATATTTTCAGAATACACGCAGAATGCACTTCGAATATCCAGGAATGTGCCCAGAATTTTCATTCCGACAGCATTCCGGCTTATTCCGCCCCTAGTGAGTAGGGTATAAGCATGGCGTTGTGGCCCCTCTCATGATGAAAAACAACAATCTTCTATAAATCGAGCTACTGCTCACACATGCGCATGGATATGGGCATACATTTAGCTTGCTTTCGCGATAAGAAGTGCCCCTGTTCCCCACATAAGTGCCTTTTATTTGTTTGACCTCCCTCACTTTGAGAATTCTTCTGTAGCCCCTGACTGCTGGACAGATACTGTTATAAAACCCAGCATTTGTAAAATCATAACTAATGTCACAAATTGTTTGGTGAGCCAGTAAGCTGCTCTCCGATTGGTTGGAATATTTGACAATTAGGGAAAGTCCGTGGTCAACAAACTTTGAAGTTTTTAAAGTTGGTGACACAATATGTGTCACAATGGCATGAATGGGTTATGCATGTTGTTTTTTGTTTAATTTTTCTTCTATTTGATTGTCTGTGTGAGAAGATTATATATGTACATGTATTGTTTGTTCCTTGTCTGTTCCAGACATCAACATTCATGTCAAGACTCAATCTAAACTCATGGTTTATACAGTACTCAAATGATTTTATTTTTCATTTCATTCATTTATTCATTTTCATTTCAATTAAAAACAATACATGTATATATTCCCATAACCTCACAATCTTGTCACAAAATGTATGTGCATGCATGCATGCGATATACACTCACGGCCCACGCGGGGCGGCAGGCCTGGCTAGCTAGCAAGGGTAGGTGCTGGTGTTCTTCTGGGCGATCGGCTTCGTCTAGCTCGGTGAGCAGTCCATCCAGCTTGCATCATATCCAGTACAGTGATAGCACGCACAGTCCGCAAATTTTCTGAACGTGAAACCTCTAACTTCGGGTCACTTTCGGACGTTTTTGGACACATTCTGAGATTGCTAGACTAGTCCGACGGACACACAAAACGTACAAGGTTTGTGCAGGATTGAATGGGGCTTACGAAATCGCGCATTTTACAGTATCTCCCGATTGCCTGTGCCTTTGTGCCATTTTTTTAAAGAGAGATTTTATATAGCTTTCAACACAGATGGCACACTTTATCATATACATGTACATGTAATATTCCAACATGTATTAAGAAAAGAATGGAAGATTTAAAGAATTATTATTGCGTTTGCGATCACTTTCCAGGAATGTGTCTTGAGCAGCATTCTGGCTGTGCATGAGAAGAAGGTCCTCCACATTGACCGCAACAAGTACTATGGCGGCGAAAGTGCGTCTCTGACCCCCCTCAAGGAGGTGAGTAATGTTTCTTCTGTCATGCACTTGAGATTTTTGTTGAACATACTTGTAGCACCTTAGGAAAATAAATTGCCTTTGCGTCACCTTGGTAGATTTACCTCATGATAGATCTTAAATTTACCTTGTGCACACCCAAATACACAAATATGTTCAAACAGTATTTAGCCATTACACTCAGAAAGCTTCCCAGCAGACTATTTGCCTAACTAAGCAAAAACAAATTTATTCAAAAACTTCTTGAGGGCAAATGAGGTACAAACTACTAATCATAAAATATACATTTAACATGTCCATGGACACATTTTATGACAAAAATGGTCTCTTTTATTTTTGTTGTACTGCACATGTACATACACATGTACTTGTACCGGTAAGTAAATCTATAAATTTGTGTACTTCATAAAATTCTGACTGTTTGCAAAGTCAGTAAGCTGATTTAGTGTAGAAGTAGCTATGATAACAGGTCATATGTAACTAATGCAGAGATGTTCTGCTGACATCACAGAGGGATGAATTTCATGTTACATGTATTTTGAAATGATTCCTTCTTGGTAACGCAAAATCAAACATTAGAATGTTCATGACACAGTGAGACATTGATTACTGGTCCTGTATTCTTTAAATTTGAATGAAGGCAAGTGGTGAATGGACAAAATCTAAAGATGTGCATTGCAATGTCAAAAAGTTATTAACACTAACAGACCACTTTACTTGGATGACATCTCTTACTGACAAGTTCAGGCTGTTGTAGACCAACTGGCTCTGTACCAAAGGAATGCCCTAATAGAATGTGGATGTACGGGAGGAATTATATTGATTTCAAGAATATCAGTGAAGGAGATCAGGGAGAGAAGGTGATGTCAAGTGATTTGTGCGTGGTCATAGCATACCCCCCCCCCCCCTCATGTGAAAAGAAAGAGGTGAGGAAGAAGAGGAAGTAAAGAAAAGATGAAGAGAAGAGGAAAATGAGGAGAGGAGAGATGAGGAGTGATAATAATCATTATATTCATACTAATGAGAATGAAAGCAAGGAAAATTGTATAAGGTGCGCATAAAAAAGTATCTCACTATCATAAGTCCTGTAAAACATTGACATGCATGTAGAACAGGAGCATGTTCATGTAGAAGACAGAGATATTTAATAATATTACATGTGTTATATAACTGAATGAATATAATTCAAAACATAATATATAAATTATACATTTTACATGCCAGAGATCGATATGAATTGATAGAACTTGCCCAAGGAATGACATGCATGTCAGTACTCAGAGACATGCTCGAGGCAGATTTCCAAATTTGTTGAAAATGTTTTGATCAATAGTGTTATTATGATTATCTTAATGTCATGACATTAAGATAACATTTTACCATTATGAATGTATGATCTTCAATTTACTGTTGAAAGTAATAATACCTTTTTGGATAACATGATAACATGAATACAAACTGCAACATTTTAAGACCTATAATCCCACAGAATGTGATCGGAATGATAACAAAAATTGTAATGAAAATTTTATGTATAACATGATAACTTCATATATTACTTGCATGTTGAATATGATGATGAATTATTAGCTCTGATGTACTGTACATGTAATTTGTAAAAACCTATTTGAAAAATACATGTAATATTATGTGTAAGTTATTTGTCTGTATGTACTGTATCTGGATACCATTTAGACTTTCAGTAATATCTAGGCTTTCAGCTCTAGGCCAGGGATATATCAACGTGTGTATTTCTTACCATTCAACCCTTTTGTCTGTTTTTTGTGTACAAATCTCATGTAGCAAATACCAAGTGTATTGTTATCGGGAATAAATAGAGCTACTTCACAATGAATAACCTTGGACTTCCATTTCTATATTGAGAATTGAATGAAAGTGTCGGCGCTGTGTTTTCACCTCTACCACATGACTAATAAGTATAGAATGAGCCTCAAATACAGTTCGTATTCCACAAAACACAAATCAGTACGTCTGCATTAGTGCAGACATGCAGTATGTGAGTGTGTGTGTGTGTGTGTGTGTGTGTCTGTATAGATATCGAACAGCCGTGTATGGATGCCTTCAGGAGAATGCAGCTGAGAGAGAGAGCTTTGTTGCATATTTCCAGACGACGCATGCACTTCAGTTCGTGTACGTGTAGCTTGATGGGCTGGCTTGTGAGAGCTCTCAAACTCTAACCCCTAAATCTAGCTGTCTGTCCCTATCTTCTCACAAAAAGTGCCCCAGTCAGCGACACACATAATTTGCTTCCATTTGCATGCCGAATCATCTACACCTCACCACAGGCACAGAGATTTCTGTCCTCCTCTACCCGTATGCTAGTATATATTGACAATACATACATGTAGATCAGATGCAGATCTTAACTGTTTTATAGAAATACAAATAATATCTAAAAGACAAACTTGCTGTTCAACATTGAAGCTATGCAGCTCCTAAGTTCGATATAATCAAACAATTTTGAGTAATGTACATGTACATGTACATACATATAAATAAACAAATATACATAAATATATCCTTTGTAAGAGGAAGAAGAGTACACAAAATTAGAGGGAGCTGGAAAGTACTCTATGGTTCTGTTTATAAGTTACTTTATTTAGATTTTGTGAGTGCTATGAAATGAGATCTCTAGGCTTAATAAGTCCATAGGTCAGGTCAGGATGAATCTAATACATATTGCTTCAATGTAAAGATCTTTCCACAGTATACGATGTATGACAAACCATTTATTAGCCCAAAATATATTTATGCCAGTTGCACAAATACAAATACGTCATGAAGCAATCATACTGTAGTTTGTTCTTATCACTCCGCTTGTAGTATATTCAACATGGGGAACATCTTCAGTTGAAGTGTGCATGAAAATTGATTTAGAAACCATCTAAAAAAGGGTATTATGTTGCGATCTTTGTTCAAGCAAAATGTACATGACCTTGCATTGACCTCAAACAGATGCCAGTTAATGTACAATAGCTGCAAGCTGTCTCAAGCTTTAAACATAAACAGCTGGGGACATGCTTACAATGATTTTTTTCTATGCAGCACCAAACTGCATTATGGGTAGTATTGGGTACAATAATTGTAACTGGTTGAGATTGGTTCCATACCACATAAGGTTATGATGAGTTGATTACATTTACACTACATTGGGCTACAACTCAACAGTTTACACAGTAATGACTCATTTCATACCAAAAATATAACTTAAAATTACATGTTGGAAATCATTCAATTTTTTTGGATTTAATTGAAAAGGTCCGATGTATGATATCAATACCATGCACACAATGTGATCGAGAGATAATGTAATGCAAGGTCAAGAGGTCAAATACTGTGTGTTTGCTTGAGGTACGTTGTATGCAGCAAGCATGGAATAAAGATTCAGAGGCTCCATTATTTTAGTGTTTACTTCCATGTATTAATCTATAACTCTGAGGGTAGGATTTGACAATAACTGTGTGCTCTTTGAATTGAAAAGTTAAAAACTTAATATAAATTTGTAGTTGTCAATATTATCTTCCCCCAACTTTGAATGCTATATTCGTTATCCTGCCTTACTTTAGTGATTGGACTGTCATCAGAAGATTTTAAAGTAATGATTGTGACCCTTAGAGTAATCAAAATGGGAGTTTGGATCAGAATGCATCATTAATTGGTATATTTTCAGGTTGTTTTTCTGTCTATCTGATTTATCTCTATTACAGAATTTCATCAAAATGTATATAATGACAATTATACAGGTAATTAGATTTTTGGCCATGTGATGAAGGTCAAAGGCAAGCATCAAATTCTGATAGTTCGCAGGTTATGCCCCAATTCAAGAAATATTTGATATAGCAATTACAATGGTAAGGTATGACGGGAAGCTTAATTGAATGGATTTGGTGGCAGATATATGCAGTTGAACTTAAATCAAGATTCCTATTTTTGTTTTGGGGGGTTAAAAGCCATAACTCATGAAACATGACACAATATTGCATTAATCAAGGCACAATGACACTACATGACTTGACAATGAATTTATTCATTTGATGTTTGGCCAGATATGGTAAAGGTTTAAGTTCAGGGTTGAGATATGAGGTTTCACTTTTCATACCCAGACTTCTTTGACAGAATTCAATCAAACTGCATGCAACTTATAAAAGGTAAATTAAGATGTAAACAGGGAAATTGATTAATTGATGGTATTTTGGGTACTTTTTAGCCGCTGTTGTAGGAGTAGGAGTAGGCCGTAGTCTTTGGCCGTATTCTGAAATGACGTTAAAGCTAACCGTGTATTAAGCCTGGGCTTACTTTATGGGATGCCAAATACATGTAGAACAATATGAAACAGATTTTAGTGAAAGGGCTTTCTGGGGTAATTTCAGTTTGACAAAGGAATATTAGGCATACATCCAGTAGTAAGAGTAGTGTGCTCCATCCTGTAAATGAATGAAAAAAAGGTCAGACAAAAATCTTGGAACCAGACAGGCTTTCAACCTGCAATTTACTTATTACTGGCAGCAGCTTTAAATCCTGTCTGGTTCCAGGATTTTGTTCTGACTCGTTTTTCATTCCTTTACAGGATAGAGCACGCTATTCTTACTACTGGGAGTGGGTGTGTGCCTAAAATTTCTTTGTAAAATATGAAACATATATAAATTCAATATATAGTAATTGATATTGTTAAATAACTTTGGTATATTCAGTTTTGACACATAATAATTGCAGAGAATATTTGAACTCACCCACTGTTGTGATTCTGTGATGGAAATCAATGATTGTGTGACAGCATTAGATGATTTATTTTGCACCTCTTGAAGGTCTTAGTTAAAGGGCATATACTGTGCTGGGAAGACAAAAAGCCTTCAAAAGGTGATTGTGAGCAATCTTCTTGCCAGTGGTCTTAAATTCATGTATTGTCCATTTTAGAAACTTGCTGAAAGTTATTTGCCCTCAAATGATCCACATTTGTAGTTATTAGTGATTAAATCACAAATCCCCCAAATGTTCGGGCCAAACATTTGGAGAATTTCACTGATAATCATTAATTACTCCAAATGTGGATCATTTGAGGGCAAATAACTTTCAGCAAGTTTCTAAAATGGGCAATACATGAATTTAAGATCATTGGCGAGAAGATTGCTCACGATCACCTTTTGAAGGCTTTTTGTCTTCCCAGTACAGTAAATGCCCTTTAAACCACCACTGTGCATACTTGCCTTTGGTTCCAGACATTGTTGTGAACAGACTCCACAGCTAGGCTAGAGATTAAGTTGACTGAACATGAAGTTAATGATTCTTGTTTTCCATTTGTGCCTGGGAAGGTGTATGAACACTTCACTACAGAGATGATTGATGATGGCAGCAGTGGCAGAGGCAGAGACTGGAACGTTGACCTCATTCCAAAGTTCCTCATGGCAACAGGTAACAGACAGAGATATTTGCTTAGTTTTCATTCAAAAATCCTAAATTTGAGCCCTGTACATACATGTATTATTTTGCCTATATTTCTTTGGTGTGTTTTTTCTTAATGGGTATAGTTCAAAGTTCTGTTTCTAAGCACTTATAACTATGTAGCTGATGCTCTGTAAAACAGATTTCAAACATTAAAATGGAATTAAGATTTGTCCACCCTTTTCAAATAGATAGAGGTTTGTAAAAGTTACAGAAGAAATTATCTGATAAAAGCTGAATGTTTGGAAAAGTGGATGGATGCTTGGTATGTTTCAAGATGTGTGGAACTCATGTGTACTTCCTTTTGAGGAGGCTATAGACACTGAAGATGAAAGCAGAGCAAAATAAGAGAAGCAGATTAATTGATTCAAATGTGAGCAAAATCTGACAAATCACAAGAAATTAAATATTTTAATGAATATTACAATGAGCCCTAAAATCTGTCATGGGCAACTTGACAGAAATTGCATGATACGTAATAATTTGTTAGAAAAATTTTTCATTGTCCCTAGAAATGCATGTATACAGTATTGATTTTTTTTATGTATGAGAAGCCCCTAATTGTAACATAGTGTACAATTTCATTGCATGAAAATATGTCAACGCCTACATGTACCTCAAGCTTGTGATCCATGCTAAACTTTGGAGTGCAAGATTTCAAGAGTTTTTGCTTTTGCTAGAAATGTTTCTTTAAAGGGCATATACTGTACTGGGAAGGCAAAAAAGCCTCCAAAATGTAATTGTTAGCAATCTTCTTGCCAATGGTCTTAAATTCATGTATTGTCTATTTTAGAAGCTTGCTGAAAGTTATTTGCCCTCAAATGATCCAAATATGGAGTTATTAATGATTAATGATTAAAATCCTCAAAATGTTCGGGCCGAACATTTTGAGGATTTGTGATTTAATCACTCATTACTCGAAATGTAGATCCATTGGCAAGAAGATTGCTAACAATTACATTTTGAAGGCTTTTTTGCCTTTCCAGTACAGTATATGCCCTTTAATTAACAGCCTGTTTCTTGGGTCACAGATGCCCAGAGTTCAATATGCTATTGTCCAAATTATTAGCAAGTCTTAACTGCCTTACATGTAAAGGTCGTAATTCTGCTGGTAATTACATTGCTATATTAAGCTTTATTCATGGCATTGAAACTGCTGTATCCATGACCTTTATCTAATATGGTTATAAGGAGCTTGAATTCAGCAATAATGACAACAAATAAGCACAGATTTCATGTAGAAATGTAGTAGAGAAAATATACTCTTTGTTTACTTGTACTCTCTGTAGTTATAATATTAATTGATCAATGTAACAGATTGATCAATTAATCTTATTACTATGAAGATTACTAGTAAAACAAAGAGTACACCATCTACTGCCTCTCTCAAGAATATAAATAAGCATAAGAATGGAAGACTTGGGTATTGCTTTCTCAGTATCTTGCCGATATAAGCCAAGCGGTAGCCTTGTACATAATGCTGCTGCTCAGCAAGCAGTAGGTGCAAGTTCTAGTGCCTGTCTGGTCTTCTTTTTCTCTGCTTATTATTCTTATTAACATTATTAATCAATCTTGTTACTCTGTAGAGTACCAGAAAAAAGTTCATATCATGTTATTTCTCTCTCGCAAAACAACCCATTCAATCTCATGAATTAAAAAAAAAAAAAAAACATTCTAAAGTTAAACTGTTGCAAAGTTCCAGATAAAAAATGCCCTAGGCAGAACAACAGTTATTCGATTTTGGCAAGTTTCCTCCTGTTTGTTTCCTCTCAGGAAATCTGGTGAAGATTCTGATCGTCTCAGGAGTGACCCGCTACCTGGAGTTCAAGAATGTGGAAGGCAGCTATGTCTTCAAGGACGGCAAGGTCCACAAGGTTCCAGGCACAGAGGCAGAGGCACTCACCTCATGTATGGAAGTCACACTGTCTAGTTTGTTATGATTACACACATTGTTACTTATCTTTGTCATGATGAATTGAAAAATACAATGAAATAAGATGTGACAGCAACAGGTACCAATCAAATTGATGATATGTTAATAATCTATTATGGTATTGAAATTACTTACTTTGACATTGATTTCATATGTTTTGGCTATTACTTATACTAGTAGCTAGTTATCTTTGTCACTGTGGATTAAACATTTCAATGAAATCAACTATGACAGCGACACATACCAGTTCAACTGATGACTTTTTAATTATATAATATGGTATCGAAATTACTTTGATAGTTTATTCCACATGGTTGGACTATTGCTTTGAGGTAATATGGGTAAAATATAACTGAGCAGGTTTTAAAAAGGTTTTTAAAAAGACATGGATATTCATATCATATTTCTTGGAATGACCCTTCCAATCATGTTGCTTCCACAGCCCTGATGAGCCTAATGGAGAAGAACAACTACCGCCAGTTCCTCAAGTATGTGGCCGACTTCAACCCGGAGGACCTCAAGGATGAGGTGGACCCCAAGGTGACCACCTCCCAGCAGCTGTACGAGAAGTTCGGCCTGGCGCAGTCCACCATTGAGTTCACCGGCCACGCCCTGGCCCTCTACCGCGATGACAGGTAAACCTTGTGCTTCAATGAAAATGGTACCTGTGCAACCACCAGCAACTCCTGTCACAGTGTCAGTCGTGATTCATGATTCTTGTGTGCACAATGACATTGTTGTGTTTTGAATTTAGTGAATGATATGCAGGATTTTGTTGGTCCTGACTTGTTTAAAAAAAGGAAATCTAATCATTAAAATATCTAGATATTCAGTGGATTATTACAGTAATATACATTCGTAGAATGTTATAAAAAGTGACTCCTTTGACTTTATGATGTTTAAATTTCAGCTTGATTTGGGGTGATTTTATTTTGTTAGCATTTTTTATAGTGTTTTTTGAACACCTAGTCTTTAAAATAATGACTTCTGAGAATTATTAATTACAATTAACTACAAACTTTGTGTTGACAAGGCACCAATTGCCTGTTCTTTGATGAAAATTCTTTCATCAACATGCATTAATCTGTTGTAAATTTGGAAGTGAATCATGTCACAAGGTCATAATTCTTGTCACCAGTTATCTACAAGAGCCTTGTGGAAGTACTATACAGAGGGTGAAGCTGTACTTCGAAAGCTTTCTACGTTACGGGAAGACACCCTATCTCTACCCTATGTACGGCCTCGGAGAACTACCACAAGGATTTGCCAGGTAACCTTTGAATTAAAACAAATCATGTTTAGTTTCTATTGTGTATATCAGGTAACTTCAGGACTAGCAATAGTGGAGTTATAGTATTGTGTTGAAAATACTTGTTTGAATGATTTATTTTTCTTTTAATTTACAAAGCAGATTAAAGAGCCACTTATTTCTGTGAGTGTTAAGGTATATTCGTAGGGAAGGGGATTTCCACTGCTGCTTGCTGCGTCAATGTAAGGGCTATATTAGCGTGGCAAAGTCTAAAAATCCTTCACATGCCAATTATTGAGTCCAAAAAGTCAAAAATTATCTTGGCTAAGAGTTGGTATTCTGAAAGCCGACTTCACTCAAAAACTGCGCAAGTCATAAGAAATTGTCTTAACTTTGTCAGTTGATATTTGGAAAATGTAACTTGCACCTATAGTCAGAAACTATCTTGGCTTTTAAAGTCATTTGGTATTCTAAAAGAAACATTGTCCAAAACAGTCTCAGCTATAAAGTCAGTTGGTGGTCTGAAAGCTGACTTCATTCAGAAACTGCACCAATAGACAAATTGCCATTATGGATTGTTGGGGACTCAAGTCAAAACTGAAGTTCATTTTCAGAATACCACCCCTGCTCTGCTCTGTTTTTAGGCTATCAGCCATCTACGGTGGAACCTACATGCTGGAGAAGCCCATTGATGAGATTGTGATGGAGAATGGGAAGGTGGTCGGGGTGCGCTCCGGCGGCCAGACGGCCAGCTGCAAGATGGTGATCGGCGACCCCAGCTACTTCCCAGACAGGGTGCACAAGGTGGGCAAGGTGGTGCGTGCCATCTGCCTGCTCAACCACCCCGTCCCAAACACCAACGACGCCGCCTCCTGCCAGATCATCATTCCACAGAGCCAAGTGGGACGCAAGTCAGGTGGGTAGCAGCCATAACTCGGCCCTGCGAATAGCATGTGCCGGTCGGACACTAATGACTAGAGATAGGTTCGATGGGGAAGTTTGTTTCCATCAACTCCTGGAGTCTGATTGTACTCACATTTGTAATCTTTCTTTTTCTGGCACTCCCCAAGGTGATAACATAGATTAATCAATAAATTATGATGATGGCACACGTTCAAGTGTTGTAAGTACATCAAGTACATGTCACTGGAGACCACCAGTATTTTCTATCATGTTGGATTGTGGAGGGATGTCATTCCTGTCGCTCTGTTGTCTCTAGATATCTACGTGTTGGTGGTGTCCAACGCCCATCATGTGGCATCCAAGGGCTGGTACATCGCCCTGGTGGCCACCACGGTGGAGACAGACAACCCCGAAGAGGAGCTCAAGCCGGGCCTCGACCTGCTCGGCGACATCTACCAGAAGTTCATCAGTACATCCGACATCTTTGAGCCCAACGATGATGGCAAAGAGAGTCAGGTAATTGTGGTGTGTTCAAATGGAGGTTTAGGGAAGGGGAGGCAATGGTGTGGTAGGTGGATAGATAAATGCTCAACGGAGACCAGTTTTGTGTGATGGGTGTAGACAGTTTACTCACATGGCCACCTTTGTAGCAAAGAGCAAAGCCAATCCCACATGGACTCTATGACAGCTTATTCTGCTCTCACATCATGCAGGCCATCAGGTTGATACATGGCATGCTCCATATTATACCTATTACTACTCCATAGTACACCTATTACAATATTTTCTGGATGAATGGGGACAGGTAGTTGCATTTCAGACAATATGTCTATGATCAGAATATAGCAAATCATTGATAGTGGTTGTAAATTGTGAAGGAGCTGTATAGAATAGGGTAGATACAGAGGTATTTCCATGACAAATGCAATGTGCTGAGTTGACAAAAAGAATTGGCAATGTGATGTATCATCAGTTGTCACCATTAGATCAAAGGTCACAAGCTGTCACATTGATTCAGCACTGTGTGCTAGACAAAGTGCTGCATAATTGGATGGTGTATGAATGGTGCAAAAACGCTGTGAGTGGCACAGATTGAAAAATATTGGTATAGATTAGGGCAGAAGTTGTTAAAAATAATCAAGAATTATGTATAAATGCAGTGCATGCTATGATATAAATTTGTAAAGCTGGTTGATATAATTAACTCCATGTGTGCCTTTTCTTACAAGTAATGTACACAAATGTCATAGAGCAGCAGTTTATCTGGTAGGCAAAGGGTTCACGGATGGCTCCCTAATAGGATGCTTCTCATTTGTGCGATATTACAATGTGAGATGTGAGTGTGCATGAGCAGCTTAAATATGAATTCCCTGTTGTCCATCCACTACAGATTTTCATATCTCGCTCGTACGACGCCACCACGCACTTTGAAACTGTCTGCGATGACATCCAAGCCATGTACCAGAGGGCCACTGGAAATGAGATCGACTTCTCAAAGGTCCAGCAAGATCTAGTCACCGATAGCGATTGCCAATAAGGTGAAGATGCTGACTCAAGACGCCACGTCGTCTTGACGACCAAGAGAGCTTCAAGGCTGACTGTGCCTGGGAAGCAAGTATAGATCCATTGTCAGTTCATGTCTCATCATTGTTCATGCTCCCCATTCTCTCATAGTAAGTAACAGTATATATGTAAGTACACTTGTGAAAGTTAACACTTTTTATTTTTTACAGAGCAGCATTTTAATTTAATGAGTCACAATATTGTGTACTTGTCAACTGAAGAGATTCCATCTTCACACCAAAGGACAACTTGTAACTTCCTCATTACCATTGGCATGCAAATGTGTAGAAAGCCAATGGGGGAGTTCAAGGCTCGGTAATGTAAGGGTTAACCCGTCCATGGAGGGCTGAACTGTGACAAACGTGATCTAGTTGTTAATGAAGTAATTCCATTGACCAGATTGGTGTAAAAATTATGTATATTTACATTCCGTGTGTATGATTTATAAGCGACGAATTTGACTCGTAAAGAGGCAATCTTAATTCCAGCTGTTATGTGTCGACTAATCATGCTTCCTTAACTATTGACAGTCATTACTTGTACAGAATGGGCCGTCTTGGATGATATATACTACTTAATGAGTTTTGCCTTTCATGCTAATGTTTCTGTTACAGTGAAAAGTATCTCGTAGAGCACAGAATTTTTAGGTAGCGAGTAGTAGGAGTAGTTCAAAACAGCATTTTAAATGCAAAGACTAGTGCTGTAATTATGCATCTGTATACAGTGTAATATTATATTGTGGAATGACAGATGTCTTCAAAGAGGTCACAAATGTATGTTATGTGACCATTGACCAAGGCCTAAATTCGCACATAAGGTTTGATGAACACACATAATTGATATAATATTCTTTAGCCAAGTCAATATAAATTGTGTAAAAAGGTTAATAAAAAATAGGCAATATGAGATACTGGTAATGAAATAAAAGTTAGAGATATTTATGAACGTATATCAAATACTTCTGTGGATTGGCTTGGCAATAGATGGATTGTTGTATCTGGAATTCTCCAACCCTATTAAATTGCATTATTGATGTGCAGTCAAGCAGATGGTAGGAGAAAAGTGCAAATGAATTATTGTATTTAAAGATGGAATACGAAGAAGCTCATTGTTAGCATTGTCACATCATGAAATATACTCTAGAAACAGAGCCCAATGTAGCAAAATGTTGTGCAAATATCAAGTAGATTTATTGAGGGGGAACAAATTAAAATGTATATATGTATGACCCCTATATACTTTCTATAGTGTAGATCTTGCCATGTCTTAAGAAGACAAAATCAAACAAATTATGTTGCAATGGTGTGTTAGAAATAATGTTCTTGTCTTATCAACTTTAAAAGTATCAATGAAGCAGCTTTGTAACATGAGTTGACCCTATTTGATGTAAACTGTTCTATGCTTGAGTGCATTAGAAGTACAGTAGGTTCATGTGTCGGCATGTAGATACTTACAGGATGAGAATTGTGCATGAGAATTCCAGAATTACATGGAGGGCTGCAGCTCAGAATTTGCCACTGGCTTCTCGCCAAATATGAACAGTAAAGTGTGTGAATAACAATATATCAGAGAGGAGGTCATAATGATCTTGAGGTGACTGTTGTGAAATTTAAAGCTCAAAAATAGATTAATATATAACTATATTCTCCAAAATCCATTTGTGAAGGAATCATGTACAGCTATTAATACCGGTACATGTTACGATCCTTCTGCAAACTTCTGCATTTTTGCAATTTGTGTAGCTAGAGCCATTCACAACTGTGATGATTATAGATTCTGTACACATATACCTGCTTTTTACCTGTAACCAATAACTGTTCATTAAAGCTGTCTATTACTGCACTTGATGTGTATTGACTTTTGAGATGTTCATAATCTCTGCTCTCAAAGTATACACTAAGCATGTATTACACAAAGAAAGTATAAAGGGTGATATGAAGACAAATAAATAAAGCAGGAATGCAGTATGTAAGAAATGTTGTCTCGGCTTGATAAAAAGTAGGTACATTTGTATTATTGCAATACATGTCAATGTAGTTCATCTATAGTGTTTGAATTGCAGAACATGAAAATGGGATGCGATATCCCAGTATGTGATAATGTGTTAGATGGTCCTTGTAAGGAAGCAATCGTGCAGAGGGCAGTGATCAATGATGATAGATTGAATTGCATTAGCTGCAGGCTGGGGGTCTAATTGTGAAAGAAAATATAACCCTGTTAACAAGTTGATTTCTATCGTGGTAGAAAAACCAAAGAAGCAAATCGTTGACAGTCAGAGGAATATCCTATGACAAATGATTATCCAAACCCTGAAATTCCCAAGCTGCTTCTCAAATTTGTCTGGTTCAATAGAGATCAACCTGTTCTTTGGTTTTATTCCCCTCCATTTGTCTATGTGTATATGTAGTTGCTGTGTCAGTGTTTTGCAATAATGTGTGGACAAATAACTCAAAGAGGTATACACAGGAGTGTTAACAAAAAGTACTATGGAATGTCACACCAAAACCTAAAAATATGATTGTGAAAGAAGCTTTTTTTTTTTGTTTTCTAGCCAAATTGCAATATATATTCATTTCTAACACTTGAAATATTAGCCATTTATTTTACATAAAAATGAGAGAGAATGTCTGATTATTTTCTTGAGTATTTATGTTTTTATTTATTATCCACATACTTGCCTTTATTTCATATGAAAAGTGTGTTTTGAGATGATGTTTGCTGTAATGTCAGTGCATTCTGCATTTAATAATGTTATTGAATATTCAGAGAGATAAGAGTAAACGGTCCTATGTACGTAATGTCTCAATTAGACTGTTTAGAAAAGTATAATTGTTCCATCCTATGAATGCAAAATTGCCACGTTTTAGTAGAAATTGTTGATATTAGTGAGGTTAAGTAATCATGTATTTGAAAATAAACCCTACTTAAGTTTGAAATTAAAACAACTTGTTAGTTATTGGATCGTAAGTAGGATGTGGTGGAAAGAAGCAAGTCACTTCAATGAAATGAGTAATGCTACAAACCCTTGGGATTCCAAGCGGAAACTGTATGTGAATTTAAATTCCCTCTTTTCTAAAGATGATTGGTAAGACTTATAAAGTACTATTGAGAGTTATAGCAAAAAGCCTCAAGTACATTAACAATAATTCTCAAATAAGCCTTGGCCAAATCAGAGACAATCGGATTAAATTCAAGATTCATTACACATGAGACTCTTATATTGAACAAAAATCAATGGCAAAATTGTTGTTTAAACAGTAAAAAGGAACTGAAAATATTGAAATTAGACATGGGGGAAGCGATTAGCCTGTTCATATGTTGCAAGGTCGGAAAAAAATTGCAAAGAATTAAAACTTGCTGAAGAATTTCTGTCGTAAACCTGTATTATAATTACGTCACAAGACTGCATTTTTGGTTAGCTTATTCATTGAGAAGTTTGCAAGGATTACAGAAAAAGATAGTGATAAACTGCCCATCAATGAGCTCGCTGCAAGTGAACTATAGATCATATCACATTCTGTACACAAGTAGGCCTACAGATAATTGCTGTTTTAATAGTGACAATATTTCGAAGACCATAGATGTGTCACAGTTTATTTGCTTCAAAATTAAAACATAAATGTATGGTCATCTGCACGCGAAGTCTCATGTGAAGGTCTTTCATTTATTTCAGTTTGTCGAAAATGTGTGAGAGTATGTTGAGGGAAGAACATGGAAAAGAGAGGAAGGCAGAGAGAGAGAGAGAGAGAGAGAAAGAAGCCCAGATCACAGATGAGAAAGAATAAAGAGGTGTACAAAAAAAGAGAGAACATGAGATGGCAAGAACAAGATGGATATAGAGATGGCGATGGCAGAGCAGGGAGAGGGGAAAGAAATGAGCAAAGAGAGGAGGCTAGTAACCAAGAAAGAAGAGATGGAGAGAACAACATGGATGGAAAAATGCCATGAACAAGAAAGACCTTACAATAGGAATGGACAAAGCAATAATTATGTCATGCGACTGAAAACAGAGATGGAGAGAACAATGCAAAGGGAGAGAAAAGAGTGCAAGTCATCCCCTTCTATGAGTATTCTCTATTTAAAAAAAGATACATTTCAGCCACAAAATGCATTAACTCCATTACCGTTAGGACAAGTTGGTATGTGTAGTAAGCCAATAGGGTTTTTCAAGGTCCGGTAATGTTGAGGTCAATACATCCAAATCATGGGCACAAACTAGTACCAGTAAAAACTAGATCAATAAAAACACTTAAACAAATTCTCCCATACATATATTTTTGTATTTACAATAAATAAAAATATTCACAAAACGTTATAAGAAAATGATCTCATTTAAAGGGAAATACTGGTCCAAAATTGCTTTCAATAAAAGCAGTAAGATCACAGCAAGAGAGCAAGACAACTAAGTGAAAATTGGAGAAGTATTAAGAACTAAAAGCTTTTAAGATACCAATATTGACATTTTTTTTTTTTTTTTTCAAGAAAAGGAAAGCCATGGTTTGCAAAATTTGTGTTAATGGTAACACATTACTGCATGATTGCACCTTAAAGGGCATATGTACTGGGAAGACAAAAAAACCTTCAAATAGTGATCGTGAGCAATCTTCTTACCAATGGCCTTAAAATCATGTATTGTCCATTTTAGAGCCTTGCTGAAAGTTATTTGCCCTCATTTGATCCACATTTGGAATAATTAGTGATTGAATCCCAAATCGTCAAATTGTTCGGCCCGAACATTTGGAGGATCTGTGATTAAATCACTAATCTCTCCACATGTGGATCATTTGAGGGCAAATAACATTCAGAAAGGCTCTAAAATGGACAATACATGAATTCAAGACCATTGGCAAGAAGATTGCTCACGATCACCATTTGAAGGCTTTTTTGTCTTCCCAGTACAGTATATGCCTTTTAAAGCATACCGTGTGTTCCTGACATTTTGGTAAGATGAGGACTTCTATCTAAATTGGCAACTCGGTTGTGAAACTGTGATCAGAGGCGTGCTTTCCTGCTATTATTTGGCATGCTTTTATAAATCTTTATTTCCATTTGCTATTCCATCTAAGAAACTGATTACTTATGTTTTACTAATATGCACTATAAGTAGGCAGAAATTAATATGCAACAGGTCCTCATGTAACCAAAGTGCATTTTAACTAGACTAAGAGTAATATTTTGATAAAATTCAATACTTATAAATTTACAGTATATCAAATATTTGATGTTTATGGAAGTAACTGCTTACTTTCTGAAGGTGTGTTACATGCAGTATTACATTACTATTAATAAAACTTGGGCAAAATTTTTGAGAAATAAATTTGGAGGCGGGAAAATTAAAAAACTTCATATTTCAAAATAATAGCAGGAAAGTGGGCCTGTGACATTACAGCCTGACTTAGAGCTAATTTGCTTCCCCATATGTCAATTTTTGCATCATTAGAACATTCATACCTTTCTTATTTGTAACCAGACTTTCCTAATTCCTAAGAACCTTTTTCTGCTCTGTTTCTATTGGGAGAAAGATACTTTGGGATGCAAAAACACAAAGAAATCAGTGTCATTCTCACTTTTTTATTTTATTTTTTGTAAATTTAAACTGCAAAATTAAAAGGAGGAAGAGAAGTTAATGACATCACAACCTCATTGCTAACTCGCAACTTCGCTTAAAGAAAAAGCAATTTTTGTAAATTCATATCTCATAAAACACTCGTTCTGTTTTGCTTTCTTCTTATTTCTGTTTTGTTCTCTTTTTTTATGGAGAGCAACAACATTTTGGACCAGAATTCCCTTTAAATTTGAGACAACAGTGCAGTATAACCCTTCTCTGGAGGATAAACAATCCACTATATCCAAAATAAACACACATGTTCTAACAATCTATTTGATAGAAAATTCAGACATATGTTGAAACACCAATTTGATGCATAGATAACTTTTGTAATTTATATAATGGCGAATATAAATTTTATAGAAATACAAGCGAAATAGCTCCAAACTATAATGTCTTTTCATACCAGATATATATAAGTTATGAAATTATTTTTTCATATTTTAGTGCATTATACAATTATATCGATTATAATATTCTAATGTTAATGTCAAGTTGAAGTAGTACTTTACATATATAGTTATTGCAGCATCACCTCACTCTATATTGTAATGTTAAAGAGGCTCTCCATTTCCCATAGTGCCTCAGCTTCTGTGTTAACCTTAATCAGGCCAGGGTATTTGGAATCTGCCTTTAACCCGGGGAAAGGGGGGAGGCATTCAAGTTGCCCAAAAGATAAAAGGCATGAAATCTCAGTGATATCTTTTCACGTTTCAGAGTTTAAAAGTAACTTTTCAATGAATTTCTGTTGACCATGACATATACATATATGGCTGATCCGTCTAAAAATAAAGTATATAAGGCAGTGAATCCTTTTTAAGCCTTACATATAAAGTTGTTGTAGAAACCACAGTCAAAAAAATGAAAATTGCTTATTAAAAATATCCCACAAAATAAAAATTATAGATATTAAAAACTTACTATTAAATTAATTTCTGGATTTTCTCATGGGTTGTCTAAATATCTATACTCTGTGAAGCTGTCAACCCTTGCACCAATGAATTTGGACAAAATGATTTTGAACATATTGTGAACATTACAAACTAAGCAACCCATTCCTATCAATGTTGTTGTCAGTGACATGTTTTCTTGAATTTTTTGGAAAAATTACATGGATTACCCCAACTTTACTTACTGTTTGATGGGGAAAGTTTGAGTTTGAGAGGCAAAGCACAAAAGAATGTTTTTCATGCTGGATGTGAATTCGACATCATTTTAAGTTTCATATTTTACAAACTGACCCCTATGTTGTACCTTTGATTCATACATTGATGTGAAGCTACTTGTTAAAGGGACACATTACCTTTGAGCTTCATCTTGTATGAATTTATTGTCCACGTTCATATGACACTCAAGAAATAAGACTGCAATCGGTTGACTAATACACCTCCGTCCTCCGGTACTGAATAAAGCTATAATGCTACACAGTACAAAATACTTTATCCCACATCTCAAAAAAGTGCTATTTATCTGGATCTTTGTCCATGACATACAACATCACTGGATCTACCATGGCCTTATACACATATCTTGTCTCAACTACAGTCAGTCAATCGTATAGAGTACAGTGACATTTCAGGATTGTGTCAAGTATGTTTGGGTGTATTGTGCATATATCTTAACTCCCCCGGTGCCTTATAAATGATTTGAATGGGATACCGGTAGCTTATTCCTGAAGGTGACTTAACATGCAGCAATCTTGTTAACTTGTTAGTCAGCACTGTCGTTATGACACCGTTTGAAATGCATACGTGTTTTCATTTAATTCATGTGCACACACGCACAGCCTCAACTGTTCGGCATGCACACTTTGGACACATACATCCCCAAAACAAACAAAAACATGCATGAATTGGGGGACAAATAACCACAATCTTTTGTAGCATCTGTATGCTGGCAAAGAGTTGTGGTACATTTATATCTGCATACATTACTACATATGATCTCACTCCTGTTTGACGGGCCACTGCAGAATATCTTAGTCCCACACTGTAAGCACATTATGAGGGCACCCTGCATGTCTGCACCCATGATCCTTGTACAGCTCAGCTGGAAGTCTTGTCCATTCAAGCACTGTACAGTGGAGTCTTGTTCAAACACATCTTTTGCATTTCTGCCGATCAAAATGTTGTTTTACACTCACGTGGACTGGGGAAGCAATTTATATTTGATGCACTATTACAAATACGCTAATCAGTCAGCTGTGTGTCGCACATGATCATCATACTACCTTTAAAATTGGGTCAAGATATCTTATGAACAAGATAATCTAGACGGACGGACAAACAGACAAAGAACCTGGAAACACTATGCCACCAGCCACTCTGTGGCAAGAGTAAAGTGTCTCAAGTTTACAGATACTGTCTCTAACAGTCCATCAAACGTTAACAGTGTGTCGTATATAATCATAGTACCATGATTCAAATTGGGACAAGTTATCTTGTAAGCAAGATGATTTAGACAGATGGACGCACAGACAACCTGAAATCACAATGCCACTGGCCACTCTGTGTGGCGAAAGCATAAAAAGTCTCAAGTTTGCGGTCACTGCCTCTAACATTCCATCCCAAGATGGCGGAGAAGCTCGTCTAACACCTTCAGCTTCTCCTGAGCCTCTTCAAGCTCGCTATAAGTCTTGAGGTCGCTGCTGATGTGGTACCGCAGGTCGTCAATGATGGTGACAGAGTCGACCTCCTCTCGGTTCTCCACACTAGCCGCATCTTCTCTGATGAGGTCAATGAACTCTTCGTTATCGAGCACCTGTTCAATGAGGGAAGAACAGAAAAAAAGGTGAGGAGAATGAGATAAAAAGAGTGGAAGAGGGTGGGTGTAAAAGAAAGAGAGCATGTCAAAGAAAACAAATGGTAAAGGGTTAGAGGCAGATTACAAGAAGTGAAGGAAGCAAATACAAAGAAAAAAGGAGCAATATAGGGTACCGAAGTGGTGTCATCATACCCAATGTTATGCAAGTCTCTGGTTCTGAACAACATCCCTCAAGAGAGAGGTTTACTGGTCCAACATTGTCCAGCGGGCTAGTCTAAGAAACTCCCATTGAGTCTCCACCGTAATCACCACTGCTTCCTCTACCCACATAGTCTAGAACCAGTTGTCTTGACAACATGCTCATACGACATCACACTTCGGTACTCTATGCACTATCAATATATTAACACCATCCTCTCTGGCAAGGCTAATGAAAACCTACCCTCTCCACTATCCTGGCTATGTCCTGGCTTGAAGACATGTTCATATGACATCACACTTCGGTACTCTATGCACTATCATTATATTAACACCATCCTCTTCGGCAAGGCTAATGAAAACCTACCCTCTCCACTATCCTGGCTATGTACTCCACACACTGATCCTCCAGCTTCACCAAGTTGAACATCCGAGACACCCGCAAAACCTGGAAGACGTTCTCCTCTGTGAGCTTGGCGGCAATCTTGTTGGCACAGAGGCGCTTCAGTCCGACAAGCAGGTACAGGTCGGCGACCACTAACACCTCGTACGTCAGGTCCTCAGACAGCTGCCATTTAATATACACAAACAAAGTGTTGTAAATACTGAAAAAGTTATGTACTGCACTGTACTTCACATTTTCATGAAATCGTGTCATTGTATGTCATTGTAATGTTATGTGATATAAGTCCTTTTACCACTATCCTGCCCAAATCATGTTTCAATGTTTATGGCCACTTTCCAGAATCCTCAATTACTCTCAAGGTTATAGCTGACCCTCATGTTTTGTGGGGCTAGTCCCTGAATGACACTTACTCATCCCTCCATCTTCTGTTTTGTCTCCCTCTTTTTCTGGTTAGGTGTTAAGATGTCCATCTATTGTCATGCCTCCTGGCTATTTTCATATCATATATTAAATATCTTAGTACTATGATTGCTCGAAAAGCAATCGCTAAAAATAAGTCAATGTTGGAACATTGCATGTGCCAATGAAAAATTTGGTGACGGCCATTATTGGAAAAGGAGATAAACTTTCAATTACTATTACCATAAAAGGGGTTGAAATTTCATGATGCCCTTACACCTATGATTGCTGAGGCACTGACACATACCTTGACATCATCTGTGTATAGGTAATAGATCACTTGAGTGAAAATCTCAGGCGACACATCATGGAGGCTGATGATGGGCAAGGAGTTCTGATCTAGCGACGTCTCGCAGAAGTGATCAGCAAACAGCGCACTGAAGTAGTCACTTCTCTCGGTGAAAAACATCTGTAAACAGTGGCAGCAATTCTGATAATGATGAGTCATGAACACAAAATGGGCGTTTGCAAACTTTGGGACAGTCAATTTCCTTGGTGGACTGATATTTCATTCTTTTTTATGTGACTGAGGCAAATTAGTTCATTTGCAATTACTAGATTTAGTGCCCTATTTGTGGCAAGAGTCACATTGATCTATGACCTTTCATGGATTTGACTCTTCACTCTTGATTTCAGTAATTATATCCATGTGGCAATTAAAAAATAAAAATATCAGCAGTTCTCAACACTAAGAATGATACAAGAATGTTTTCAATGAAAATGATTTGGCTGAAATGGATTTGACTATAAATATGTAATCAGTTCCTCTAGCATCCTCAGATATTACGTTACTGCACTATTTCTGGCAAAGGTCACTGATCTGTAATGGATTACATCACATGAATTTGACCTCAATTCTACACACATCGTTGATAATTATATCCATGTACTATTAAAATTTGATTATTGAATATCATATCATGACAAAGTAGAAGTACCTTGTGACAAAAGAACTTTTCGCCTTCTATCTCAAAGCATACATCGGTGTGTGGAGGTACAGGCGCTAGGCCAGCACAGAAAGGGAACACGCCCTGTGCTATCTGCAGCATAATGGGTACAAGAATGGTCAAGCACGTGTCAAGTGAGAGAAATAGTAGTTTGTATTTATATAGTATACAAATAGAGACTGCTCTTAAGGGCATGGTTAAAACTATAGACCCTAGTTTATCTCAAAACAATACTATATTCCCTCAGCCTGCGGCCTCCTAATAACAGTATTGTTTTGAGATCAACTGCAGTTTAACCATGTCCCGAATATCAGAGCATTATCAGCTTGTTTTATATACAGAATAATATAATGATGAATAACTAACACATTTTGAACTCACAACAAGATTCCTCCAGAGCAGAACTCTACTTTATTTTCATCAATCATAGCCCATGTATCAATTGCGTTGGATTACACTGCGTATTTGTATGATGCATTGCTCATTACGTATTTGCACAGCGTGCACGTTAATTGGTCATTGCGTTGCACAAGGCGCGCAAACAAAAAGCATTGTGACGTCATGTTGGACAGCTTGCTTGTCACTGCTCTTTGCAAAAATATCCACGACTCAGCACATTAATGCACTGAAGTCTGTTTTTTTCAACTTTGGTTGTGCAAATGAGTAAACATGCAAAGTCCCATAGAGACTTGAGCACAAGCTGGCTGCCACTCATTATGCAAATTTATGCAAATTAAATTAATATTGCCCACTATTAATCAAGTACCTTTGCCCATTGTGTATGCAAATAAAGATCTCGAGTCCGCTATTTATATTAATGAGGTTCCTTTGCTAGGATAGTTTGATCTAAGTCATGCCTGTCAACCAATCAGGTAACAGGATTACAGGGATGAGGTATATAATGCCAAATATGAAATAGAATCATCTCTAAAAGCATTTTACAGTATCATTACTCCGATCATCGGATGCTTGTAAGTCTGTATGATACTGGTCTAATCGCAAGGGATCATTTTAGCATCACGGCATCATGGCTGTTGCCATAGGACAAGAAGTGAAAGCTTGCAGTCAGTTTGAAGGAACGCTGCTCGTACATTGAGCACTGATGACCATACAATACTTACTGGATTTCTTTTCTCTATGGGTAGAGCCATTTGAGCGAGTTGACAGAGATCATCTTGGACTGACGTGTCATCCTGAGCTGGTTCTACACTCACAATGTTGATGTGGGTGCCCGGCTTACTGGGTACTAGCAAAGGAAGAGAAACAAAGGGCGTGTTTATCAACTCTTTTTTGGGTAGAATTAAGGTTTCCAAATGCGTTTAAATTTTCTTAATCATGTTTAAACGAGTTGATAAACACAAAGGCGTTTTGATTATGGGGTTTGGAAAGCTGTTTTGAAACACGCAAATTTGCACGATCCTAAACACGTGTAAAGAAGCGAGATAAATGCAAAGCTGTTTTGAAACATGTTTAAACCACATGTTTCCGTAAACACATCAATCGCACACTATTGTACTACAGTGCATGCGTAACACCACAGTAGAGCTGCTCAGTGACAAGGCCGGTTTTCGACTTGGGTGATCGAGTTGATAAACGCACAATTTTTTTATACGCGTTTGGAAACTCGTTTGGAAACGCGTTCGTAAAGGCCTTTGGAAACGCGTTTAAATTTCTGAAAAGTTGATAAACACAGCCAAAGACACTTAAATGTAGTGCACCTCTTTGCAGGCAAAATACAATTCTGTAAACCATTGCACGAATCACAAGTATAACATGAAGGTCCAGTTTGTAGAATATGTGACTTGACAGTGTTGTACAATTCAAAATACAGCATGAAGAACTCATTATTTTGTAGTTTGCCTCTTAGCCTCAGTTTCCTATTTCAAACGCAAAGTAAATTTGGCGTGAACCATCTAATCAACAATGTTTCTTCTACCTCATCTCATCTTATCAAGAAGCTGACAAGAAATGCCCCTCATACCATCATCAAACATTTAGATATGATGGAAGCGCCTGATACAGGTCAGTTTGACAGTTGGTGGAATGCCTTGCCTTTCATTCAAGTAGCAGAAAGCTGCACGAAGATGTGTCTGCGAAAACATTTAGGAGTCAAATTGGAAACAAATTTTATTTTCTGTTCTTCTTCATCTCTGACTTAAAGGGGTAGTTCACCTTGAAATTTAGTTGGTTTCAATTAAAGTAGAAACATGAAAGAAATATATTAGTGAAGGTTTGATGAAAATCTGTCACAGGAGAAGAAAGTTACGATTGTTTGAAGTTGTGACGTCATGTGTGAGATGCTCTCTCCTATGTTGTGTACTTTTTTTTTGAAAATGTTGATTTTCTCAAAAGGATATGGATTATTTTACCAGTGCATTTGATACATCATTAGAAACATGTTTTTTCACATATACCTCCATCAAAAACAGAAAAAGAGCAATTTATGGAATAATACAGCACACAACATGTGAGAGAACACCTCGTATGTGACATCATAAAATGATGAATTTAAAACATCAGTACTCTCTTATCCTTAAATGGATTTTGGTCAAACCTTCACTGATATGCTTCTTTCATGTTTCTGCTTTTATCAAAACCAACTAAAATTCAGAGTGGACTATCTCTTTAATGATGAAATGTACCATAACGCGAATTAAGAGTGTGTGTTTTTATAGCGAAATATAGATGAGCCTTTCTTGTGTCAGATATATTGCTGTTCAATGGGCTCGGTGTGCATTAGGCCCACTGGTGACAAAATGCACACCTGGCATACAAAGAGTTTCGATGAGTAAAGTTCCTTGAAATAAAGATAAAAGGTCATGGTGAGTCTAACCATATTTCTCTATCTCCTCCAGCTTCAGGTTGATCTCTTCGATCAGCTCCGTCATGCCGCACTGCTTGGCAAACCGTACACAGTCCTCCACCACACTGATCGGCACCTTCAGGTTTCCTAGAGAAGTCATATTCAAATATTGTCTCTATTACCCCGGGTAGCCTCATCAGGTAGAACACTCTTTTTCATGAGGGCCCAGCATTCCCCCACCCCAGTCACTGCATCAAAGGATCGTACCAGGTCCATATTTCTCCCCTAGCTAAGGAGATTTTGGTACAAAAAAACAATTGGCACCTGCTGGGTTCAAGCCCTTACCTTCCTGATCAGAAGTCAGAAGAATGATCCACTACATCACGCCACTTCCACAATTGACTTTGTCTCATTCATTCCTTAATTTCCTTGCACAAAAAAAAATCTATACATTTTTGGCATCGAAAACTTCATGGACCCAACAAATGTCATCCAAACTCTCTCATTTCAATCTTTCTAACAATTCAATGTGGTAAATAAAACCAAAAATTAAATAAAAAGTCTAATAATTTATCACAATTTGATACACAATTTAACCAAAACAGTCATACTTCATCTAACGTGTTTCAAGTACCATATTTCTTTCCCCATTCCACCCCTACGCCAGTGCCACAACACCAGTTCTCAAATTCACTGAACAATCTCTCAGTAATACACCATAGAAGCAACACTTCTCCATGTGACATCATATTTACAGGAAAATTGCGGCCCTAGGGTGATTGAGTGCACCCCAGTGCTCCCCCACCCCTCAACCCCTTCCTTCCTCATATTTCCAGCAGTGCTTACCTGTATATATGTACTCTAGTACTCCTTTGAAGGCTTGTGGTCTCACCTGATCAATGACAACAAGAGATAACATTAAAACATCTATATGAATATATGCTTTCTTTCTTAACAACATTCTATCTGGTAGTTTGTACTTTACATTAAAAATCAATACAAGTCTTTGTTGGTTTCCTTTGAAATATCCTCCCTCTTCTAACTGCGATAAATGGTACTTTAGTCATACCTGTAACACAAAAGTCATATTCAACTATAAGCCACCCTGCTAGAAGGGGGAAAAAAATCAATATCAATCAACTTTTAAACATTATCATCTTAATCATTCATTGATCTTTCCGATGGCTCTTTTTTCTATTCCTTATGCATTGAGACATATTTTGTGTTTTTAATTATTTACATAACATTTTGCAAATCATTTAAAAAAATACTGTTTGCCTCTGTACTCCATTTCATGAATTAGTCACACCACAATTTACCATTTTCATAATGTATTTACAACTTTCCCCCTAACTGCGTAGTAGCGCGTTATTACAGTCACCTGCATCGCATGATTCAGTTTCAATGAATGAAACACACAATGAATGTATATTAGTTGTTGCTAGTCAGACAAACCTTGGACAAGCTTTGGAGTTACCATTAGTAACATATTCTTTGAACGACATGCATAACACTTGCATTCGTACGAAAATGACCAAGTGATTGATCAGTGACCTTGTCCGGTACTCACTAGACTCGACTTGATGTAGATTGCGTTCTTATTCTGCCACTTGGTGTCCAGCATCTCGGCAAAGTACTCATTGCGCACCTGGAGGATGCAGCGATGGGCCAGGAATGTCTCATTGTGTACCACGAAGGCGATGTCGCTATAGCAACCATTCTCCAGCAGTCTTTGTAATGACAAGAATAAAAACAATTATTTAGCCTTGTACCAGATAAAGGTTCCATAGGATATGCTTGGATTACTAGGGCATAACATGTGAGAGTGGCACACAAGTGGTAAAAACCAAAAAAATAATTGATCATGGTATAAATCATGGTGTGTGGGGGGGGGGGGGGGGGGGTTAGAGATGGGACAAAGCAGTGCTCTGAAATATAGAGAAATATTAATGAAAAATAGATGATGCATATTCATTTTGAAGAGATTTTGCAATATACATGCATGTACTTAAATGCATTCAAAAACAACAGAAGTCAACATGAATGTTGATGTCATGGGACCTTGTGGAAAAAAATGAAATAAAACATAACATAACATCAAAAGCTCATTCATCAGTACATTCCACAAACCAATTGAAGTGTGAAGTTATCAAAGACTCATCAAGGAGAGTGTCAAAGCCAGTTTGTCAAAGGGTAAATCATTATTCCTGTTTAGATACAGGTCGAATTACAGTTAGACACAGGTCCTACTCAGTATTGTTACCTCCGTAAAAAATCAACATAGAAATTTCTGCGTGCATGACCGGTGATGACAGCCTTATATGATTTGAGAATGTCTCTGATCTCATCTGTGAGGGCGCCATATAAGCAGCGTTCACCATCAAATGTCTTGGCTTCACATGAGGCACCTGCAAAGATGCACAAAGACAAACAATTCAAATCATCATCAAAGAGGTCTATAGTGTTTCCCATTGAAAGTTTTTTTTGTATTTATTACGAAACTCTCTCAAGAGTAACGAACCCATTTGATTTATCATTTTGATTACACCCATAATCAAGGGAGTGGATGCCACTGATATTTGAAAATCTACCATGATGGTGCTAGATTGCCGCACAACTGTACATCAATTCCAAACATCTTGGACTACTTATTCAGCCTATTCGCATTGCCATATGTCAAAAATGGCATATATGGCTAGTGGCCCATTCTCACCGCGGGGCCCTTTATCGACGCACTAGCAAAAATGCGTATCAGAACAAAATGGTAAGCGTATCACGCGTGAGACTACAGAATCACCGTCGGCACGACAGTTTCTGTCATGCCACGCAATTACGAGTCAAAAAACGCAAGTTTCATCTAATTATCGTCTTTTGAAATTTTAAGCTTCAAAAAATCACATTATTCCGTAAAGGTCAAAATTATTTGCCGACCAGAAAAGTCTGTTTTCTCCAAAATTCCTGCCGCGAACCCGCTCCGCGATCGCTTCGGTAGCCGAACGGAGAAGTCAGTGTGATCGTGATGCGCATGCCTTCGGCACTACATCATGCGCGTTCCGAGAAAATGCGATCGAAATGAAGACTCTCGTATTGTGGCAGTCTCTTTTTTTCGGACCTCGTTCCATTAAACATCTAGGGTAGCCTTAAAGAAAATAGAATTCTTCTATCAATATTCCACTTCAAACGTAAATCACATGAACAAGCAAACTACAAATTTCTTTTTTTTTCTTTTTTATTCAAATCACCAAGTCACCATGAAATCGAACACATAATCGATCAGGAAAAGCCCAATGACAATACACGTAAACGGTGCGGCGTTTAAAGGCCACAACTTTATCGTCGACAAATATTGACAGGCTAACAGTTTTGCGCTGAAAATACATTTATTCGTAGGTGCTTACTCAAAATGTCTCTGTAATATGATTTTGAAAATACAAAGCATGAAATTAAGTGTGATTTAGTGTAAGAGTATATCGAAATACGCATTTCTTTTCGTTTCAAATCGAAAGTGCGGCGAATATGGGCCCCCCATCATACTAGCAATTTTGAGAGAAGTTAGATTTCCTTCCCACAACCTCCTTTTTCCTTAATATTATTGTGAAAAAATTTTGCAATTTGTAATTTATGACCGAACTGATGAACCACGAACTGATCCATCTTTGTAACAACTTTGTTTCAAATTTGATAAATGGATTTCTTGATATTTGTAATTTTTTGTCACTATACTTGCCATTTTTTCAACATTCATCGATCTTTGACCATGACCTCAAATCTCATCAGTCTACATCCTTGTACTTACCCATTTTTGTACCATACTCGGTATTGGTAAATATGTATTAATTGGATATAACATAATACCAAATAAATCCATTTTTGCGAGACTTCATTGACCATTGGCCTCTGCCATATTTGACCCCAATTGTGAAGTTCACAATAGTTGTAGCTTTAGATGTACATAGAAGTCAAGTGCTCTTAACCAGTACTGCTCTTAACAAATACATCTATAGAGAAAAACATATACTCTGTTCATATACCATTTTCTAGTAAAGTTCACAATAGTTGTAGATTTAGATGTACATAGAAGTGTTCTTGACAAATACATCTATAGAGAAAAACATATACTCTGTTCACATACCATTTTCTAGTAGATAAACTACTACTTCTTTGTGACCACACAGGCAAGCGTAGTACCTATGGAACAAGAACAAAGAGTAATATTCAATTCAGGAGTTATCAACAAACACATCTTCTTTGCAAACTACATGTACATACATTAATACATACAATTTAAACTTAAAGTGATGATTGCCACGACAGGTTGTTTCACATGACAGTTCAAAATCTGATATGAGGTTCAAAACCTTTTAGAAGAATAAAACCCAGATGGTGAGTTGACTTGTATAAATGTAACCAGAGGAGTTTGACTATGCACATTCCACTGCTCTCTGGAAAAAATAATGAAGTACAGTCATAATCCTTCTTAAATTTACTTGCTTGTCCTGTGCATGATAACATTTCTATGTAACTTTGAAAGTCTTTGACATGACTTACGTGAGATTAACATGGGCATTGACATATACTTGCACAAAATGTCATAAAAATAATTGCCCATTTAACCGTCAAATATTTGTTGGATTGTAGTAATTCAGAGCATCTCATGATCAAGCATCTTCATGAACAAGCTGCAACATTTGTCTCTAATGTGTGGATATTGCACCATTTTCCCCAGTTTCTATCTGCAAAATAGCTGTGAAAAAGCAGAAACATACGAGGATGCAAATACGTAATTATTTGACTCTGACAACCAGCTATCAATAGTGCTTTGCAAAAATTGCAAGTGCTCTATTATATAAACAAGGTTTATGTATTAAGATATATAGGATGCTGAAGAAGACATCAAAATGTATCACTCTTACTTATAATGCACTTACAAAGGAGTACTGTTCCATTCATCCCTCTGGTTTGGTTCTACTTCTTTCACCTCTACAAGATATCTGCATTACAAGATTACAGATTTAAAGGGATACATGTAGTTCACCCTGAAAATAAGTTGGTTTCAACACAAGTAGAAACATGAAAGAAACATATAAGTGAAGGTTTGATGAAAATCCATTAAAGGATAAGAAAGTTATGTTTTACATTTTTTATTTTGTGACGTCACATGCGATATGCATTATTTTACAGGATGCGATGCATGCGATACATCATCAGAAATATTTATTTACACACATACCTGTATGAGAAAAAAAAATAATTCCTTTGTAAAAAAAACAGAAAAGGAGCAATTTATGTAATTATACTGTACACAACATATGTGAGAGCACCTCGCATGTGAAGTTACAAAATTGAGATTTCAAAGGATCATTACTTTCTTATCCTTTGACGGATTTCCGTCAAACGTTCACCATTATGTTTCTTTTATGTTTTTGCTTTTATTGAAACCAACTTATCTTCAGGGTAAACTATTCCTTCAAGACCATATTAAATCTTCAGAATTTTCACACATAATGATGCAACAAATGGAAAAGCACAGAGACAAAAGCAGATTATGGTTGGTTAGCATTTCTTAACAACTCTTATAATGGGATACATGTGCACTGCTCAGTTTGTTTTGTAGTTTCTCATTCCGTTTGGGGCATTGCACTGATCTCGACTTCCACATTCTACTCCCACTGTGGATGTAATTTCCCTCAAGACTTTCCAAATACCTGCATACGATTTCCACTGAATTTCGTCATTATTCTGAATTTCTGATCCAATATCCACTCAGTGACTCAGCAGCTATTTTGGTTCTGATGATTCTGGAATCATGCCATGCTGGTCTTTCAGTCCTCCTGAGTAGATCACTTCATATCTATCATCTTTTCACCCACTCAGTCCCATAGGCAAGAAACTAAGTTGTCATTGATATGGGGCTGCCATTGCTTTTCATCAATCAATATCAATCCATGCACTAAGTAGAGCTTTTCATATTCCTATTCTTAAAGCTTTTCCCCTTGATTTTAGTAGCCTATGATCAGATACTGTCCTGATAACAGAATATTGTCATGCATGGTCAAACAGGCATTTGAAATACTTACGACACCCTTTGCAGATCGCCACGCTTGCAGCATTCAAAGAAATCTCTCCTTTCATGCGCCATGTCTATTTTTCCATTCCTCTGTCTGGAAAATACATGATACACAAATTCTAATAGTAATATAATTGTGCATTCGTAATTGTATAATGTTAGCATGACATGAGTCTATCTGTACATCAGGATGCCAATTCGCAACATTTTTGTGTGCCTTCATAGCTAACAATAGTATATACATGTAAGCTATTATGGGGATAGTGGTTTATTTCTTAGCTATGGGACAAAATAGTACACAAAACTTGCCTACATAAATCATAATTCCTTGTGTAAAAGGGACACCAATTTGCGTAAAGACCCCAGGGTATGCAGATCTTCAGCCATCCTGATGATGATCATGTAAACTCCCTGTAGGTCTTGGTATCTGGGGGATGTTTCACCAAGTTGTTCTAAAGTTAAGAATGACTGGTTATATACCCCTTCTTGTACTAAATCAGTTACCCCAATATGTCCCTGTTTTTTACATACATGTCGTGGGAGTTAATTTCCAATTATCCTTATCAAATTTAACAAATAGTACACTTTGTATGAAATAATTTATCAAGCTGATGGGAATCAAAATCAATGAGAATCTGATTTAGCACAAGAAGGGGTCACCAGTCATGCGTAAAATCATTCGTAGCTTAAGAACAGCTTGGTGAAACACCGCCCAGGCCCGCCATGGGACCGAGAACAAGAACAACCTCTTTATAGGGGGCATTTTTCATATTTTATGACATTTTTTTTTAGCCATTTGGGTGGATATATACTACAGCTCAAAGAAATTGGCATGGTAAAAGGGAAAGGGAAGAAAGGGAGGGAGCTGCAGTTTTGAACCGCGGTATATTTTTTGTCCAGTTCAAAGGCCAACATATAATGCGGTTTAAAACTGTGGCTCCTTCCCTTTCCACTTTCCTATGCCAATTCCTTTGAGCTGTAGTGTAAGTCTAACCCATAGAGCTATATTTCTACGGTCTACCCCAGTCTACCCCCTTATTACCCAGTCCCAATATCACCATAGATTATATGTTGGTATATCTTGCGCAGTACTGCCATCATCATCATAACCTACCAAGCCAAGCCCAAGGAATTGTTATGGCCGCACAAAAAGTATGTGACATTGTTATTAGTACTTCAAGTATTTAGCGGACAAGTTGGCTTTAGTACTAGCATGATATTTGACAGTCTGGCTCATCACATCACAGCCACATCTATATCCTATGTTGTCCTGCATGCATTTATAGTCTCCCAGTCCCCATGGCATTGGTCCCAGGCCAGGCCCGGCAATCCCGTACAATAGGGATTGCCCCAGGCCCATCCCACACAAAACGAATGGGGAGTTGTATGGTCGGATTCGCACACAAGCACAACATTACAACACAAACTACCTCAGTAATTCTCAATCAATACATGCAGATGTACCTCACCAATAAAGTATGCGTGGTGCACTTTCCTTTTTCTTGTTATGGCTGTCCCTAATTTCGCACCTAGATTTCACTTCAGGAAGGTCTACCGAACAAGTTGCAGCAAAACTGCGCTGCACACGGAGGGAGTGATGCCAGTTGAATTTACGTTCCAGAAGTAAACAGTACAGCTAGCGCAGCGCAGGCACTGAACTACTATACCACGTAGTGGTATCGTTCAGTGAGCGCAGGTGAATACAGCTCGGCCGCCAATGTTGTGGTGAAGTCGTAGTCTCAGTTCAAGTCAAAATGTATTAAGAAATGTTTGTGACTTTGTCATGCCTGTATATTCCGAGACATTCCTCATCCCGGTCCTAACCCTAATCCTAGTTCTAAACCTTACTTTGGCATTATCCTAATCCCAATTCTACCGGTAGGGTAGGGTTTTATATATGTGTATGATTGTATATGTATATACTAGATGTTCTAACAAAGAACTTTTTACACCTTTGAAACATGATAAAATGAATTTTATCTCAAATCATGCTGAAATCGATTCCTTGACTGGATTATGTACATTAATTCGGTGCCATGAAACGAACTAATATATATCCCTAGACGTAATAGCCTAGGTGTTAAAAGCAACTGTCACCACTTTCAAATATATACTTTTGGATGAAAATAGGTTATGACTTAAATCAAACTGAAATTGACACATCGTGAACTCAAAGAATGTCATTTTTTCGAAGCAGGTTTTGTGACATTTCATAAATTATTATTTTTTGTAATGATCCTTGGAATATTTAATGAGTTTCTCACTTTTGGACAAATATAGACCTACAAATTTGTGTGTATCAGATAATAAATTCAGTACACAATGACCACTGAAATGTCACAGAACATCCCTTAACTTTATGTGTCAATTTCAGCTTGATTTGAGTCATCTATTTTCATTTAAAAAAAATATTCAAAAGTGTCAAAAAGTTTTTTTTTACACACCTTCTATAAATCATATTTAGATTTTAGGCGATATAGGTCTGGGCCTAGATGAATTCGTGTCATGGCGCCGAATAAATGTGCACAATCCAGCACAATCGAATGATGATGATAACTTGTCTCCAGAGATAGAAATATTCACTGGAAGTATGCAATTTGTCTATTTCAAAACCGTTGGGAACCGCGGTATAATTTTTATCCAATTCAGCATGAAACACACTGCTTCAGCCTATTTAGCATCACGCTTCATGCTGAACTGGCCAACATAGGCCTGTAAGATGTCTGACTGGGGGTGATGTTGAATGTCTGATTTATGTGGGTAGCGTGGTCTCTCAGTGAGACTCTACTATGAAGAAGATGACGACGATGAATATGAAGACACAGGCGATGAATATTACAGTTCACGATCATTTATTGACGAATCCAAAATAAGCAGTGATATGTAAATATATCAAGTAAGATGTAGTACAACCACTATGAGATCATAGTAGTAGAAGTAGTAGAGTTATATACACAGAAGGTTGTAATACTGAATATACGAAGATGTGATAAGAAGATGTGGTACGAAAAACTATGTTACGAGGAAACTGTGTTCTCTCTGTGACTTAGCACTTTAAACCTACAAGAGGCGGCTAAGGAGAGATACGTCTATACATGGTGGTGGTATAGAAGTCAAGTTGCTTTTCTAGAACAGAGTGGAGGAATATGTTTATCTACGTGGGAGGTTTCTCGAGCAAGACTCAACAACCTTATGAATGGGAGTGCAATTACAGTGCTAATCCCATAGTGCAGGACTCCACACACTTATGAATGGTAGTATAATTTATTATAGCGTTAATCTTAGAAGGGAACTGATTGCAAGGCTTAAAGAGTCAGAGAGATAATGAGAGAGAGAGAGAGAGAGAGAGAGAGAGAGAGAGAGAGGGAGAGAGAGAGAGAGAGAGAGAGAGAGAGAGAGAGAGAAAGAGAGTGGGTGGCAATCTTCACTCTAGTGTTAATGGCCTGGACTGGCGACAATTTGTAGCTCACTTCTTTGTGTCTTATCACAGATTCTTCGGAGGAATTTGGTTCTTCACAAGCCTTTACCGCGGTTTAAAAGTGCGGCTCCTTCCCTTTCTTCCCTTTCCCCGAGTTTCCTATATGCAAATTCCTTTGAGCTGTAGTGTAAGTCTAACCCATAGAGCTATATTTCTATGGTCTACCCCCAGTCTACCCCCTATATTACCCAGTCCCAGGATCACCATAGATTATGTCGTATCACGCGCAGTATACTACAAGAAGTTCGTTTCATGGCGCCGAATCAATGTGCACAATCCAGCACAATCGACTGATGATGGTAACTTGTAATATCTCCAGAGATAGAAATATTCACTGGAAGTATGCAACTTGTCTATTTCAAATCCGTTGGGAATGATTATATCCTTATATGTGTCGATCGAGGTAAGGGCCTACAGAGAATAACAGTGGTATAGCATTGTTTGTTTGTGTGTGTGTGTGTGGGGGGGGGGGGGGGGTGGTGCTGCATACATACATAATTATAGATGAAATACTTTGTAAGAAAAAAATAGGTGATCGCGGGGGAGGGAGGGCGGGGTCACCAAGCTTTTCATAAGCTATGCACGATTTTACGCATGGTGACCTGTTCTTGTGCTAAATCCGATATTCAATGATTTTGATTCCCATCAGCTTAAAAGTTGAAATCTGATCTGTGTAAATTGATTAGAATTGTTGGAAATTAATTCCCACTATGTTAAAACAGAATTAAAACAGGAATAAACTAGGGCATCTCACTATAAGCAGAAGAACAGGTAACCAGTCGTGCGTTTTGTCGTACGTAGCTGACGAGCAACTTGGCAAAACACCCCCCTGGTCATTATTCTACACGGCAACCTCTTCTAACTGCTTCTTCTTCTCCTCCTCCTCCTTTCTTCCTTTAATTCTCTTTCTTCTTCTTCTTCTTCTTCTTCTTCTTCTTCTTCTTCTTCTTCTTCTTCTTCTTCTTCTTCTTCTTCTTCTTCTTCTTAAATTCTTCTTCTTCTTCTTCTTCTTCTTCTTCTTCTTCTTCTTCTTCTTCTTCTTCTTCTTCTTCTTCTTCTTCTTCTTCTTCTTCTTCTTCTTCTTCTTCTTCTTCTTCTTCTTCTTCTTCAATTTTAAAAATCTTCTTTCCAATCCTTCCTTATTAATTGTATACAAGTTATCATTTTCTTCTTCATTCCAATTTTCTTTGTTTCGCGTTTTATCATTGCTTTCATTTCATCTCTCATTCATTTTCCTCTCTATACCGTTCTCCCATTCTCATTGTTTATGTTGTACAACTATCTATCTCTCTTCCTCCAATTGGTTTTAGTTGTACATGCAGTTGTTTCTTTTTGAAGCTTTTACGTTATCGGTCTATTTGCTGCTTAGGAGGTATAGATCTCTATTGTTTTGTTTTTTTAGTCTTTGTGTTTGTTTTTCATTGATTCATATTGGATAATCATGATATGTATTGTGTTGCCATGTCACACCCTCTATGAAAAAAACAGCCTTATCAACGCTGATCGAGGGTCCTTTATCCGAGAATAAATGACACCAAATCAAAACAAACCAATATAATCGCCCTCTTTATATTCGGCAAATTCTCCCTTGTCCACCCCCGTTTTTTTAATCTCTCTCTCTCTCTCTCTCTCTCTCTCTCTCTCTCTCTCTCTCTCTCTCTCTCTCTCTCTCTCTCTCTCTCCATCCCTCTATCGCCCTCTCTCGCGCTTTACGTTTAATTTCTTCATCTTTCTGCATCTGTTTTTGCACGTGGGGGTCCGTATCTCTCTCTCTCTCTCTCTCTCTCTCTCTCTCTCTCTCTCTCTCTCTCTCTCTCTCTCTCTCTCTCTCCCTCTCTCTCCCCCCTCTCTCTCTCTCTCTCTCTCTCTCTCTCTCTCTCTCTCTCTCTCTCTTTCTCACTCTCCCCGATGGCGTTGAAACTGTAAATGAAAATAGAAATCGATAAATAAACACACAGGAGAAAAGAAGTATGCTAAACATTTCAGTCATACCTTTATCAAATGTCTGATGATAAATAAGCATTTTCTTCAAAATATATGTATTCTTTTCCTTGTGCATTTTATACATCATTAGAAATAAGTTTTTACACACTATACCTGTATGAACAAAAATCATTCCGTTGTCAAAAACAGAAAAAAAAACAAGTTTATGGAATCATTTCACTATCGTAGAATATTTTACTTCTTTACCAGATATAGTTCTGAACCAGTAGTAACTCAAAGCTATTTCAAACTGTCCTAATTCACTTAGTGTCATACTGTTCATCGTACTTTTTCTCAATCTTCACTATTGCTTACAATAATGTGCGTGCAAGGCATCGATCTGCGCAATATGTTCACAGTGCACCCCCAGACTTCACTTCCATGAATAAGTACAGGCCACTATCCGATCGTAAAGTTCTATTGCATATAACACTATACGCCCAACTATGCATCACCTCTTCATCTCCTCCGTCAATCGTGAACGGTTCCCATTTAAAAAACAAAAAAACAAAAAAAAAACAAAAAACAATCGCTGCCTTCAGAAAAAATAGCTGCTTTCGTTTTACTAATATAAACTTTTAATATACACAATTTACTATAGCCACTAACGCCATCCCGTGCTGATTGCTATTCGCGTTAATTAGGTGCTATAGTCATCTGCGTATGATAATGAGAAAAGTTTCATAAACCCTTTAATCCCACTATTGGACATTGCCTTTGATTATTTTTTTTCTTAAAACAAATTGACACCTGGGAATAGTTCAAAATCGTTTATCTACAATGCAATAAAAAAAAATGGGGGGATAATTTCTCCTTTTGCCTAACACCAATGTTGCAACTGAAGTAATCAAATCTTTGAGAATCTTTTACACACATTTTGTCAAATTTACTCAAATTGTCATCAAAATCACAAGGGGCATGATCATTATCATCATCCTTACCCTTGTAGTGACTCTATACAGCCACTCTTTCTTTGTTCGTTAACTACTAGCTCTCTCAGATTTGCCATCCATGTATTTTTCCCCTAGTCCTTTTTCCATTACAAACCATCCATTCATGTTGTTCAACCAACCGCGCACCGATACCACGTGAACAACACCGTTCTTTGTTCACCATCACGCTGATTCGCACTGGCCACCAGCGCTCTCCAGTTTTTGTTCCTCACTCTCAATATACACCTTGATCGAGTCGGCACGCATCTCCTCGGACACGAGAAGTCTCCAACGCCTTACGGCGCTTCTACTCTTTTCCTGCCGTGTCCGGCGGGCTGGCAGTTTTCCAGTGGTGCGTTGCAATCGACACCGACATGGCTAGATTTACCACTGGGAGCTGTCAGTCCGGCCCGTCCATCGCTTCGGCAGCTTTCATTCAAAAGTTCAACTCACCGTAACTCTGAATCTTCAAAGGACGGCCTATACCACGACGTCTACGGCGACCTCACTGCTCTACGTCGGTATACTGGCTTGTCGCATCCTTTCTACCTCGGCCCCGACGTCAAGCGACTCACTGCTTCGTCCCCGAGCGCCTCACCTTTCTTCTCTGGCCTCCGACACCACTGCCTTGTTCCCGAGCGCCATTCATCTTCACTTCACTTCGCTTCTCTTCTCTTCTCGTCCGCGATCACCACCACAAGCGTGCAGCGTCGACATCGCGATCTTCACGGCTCTTCAGCCACGTTTACGAAGTCGCGTTTCCGCCACTAAGTCTCCGCATCATCATCCTTCGCGAGAGCCCCTTCCTTCGTCATCGCCATTCATTTCAATGGACTTTACGTAAGCATTGTAGTCAATCACATTTATTCATGTACATGTTTTATTGGCCAATTTAATATCATTCGTGCAATACTCATATTTCTTCTTCGCATGACTGCACTTGCACGTGCACAGTCATTGCTTCATTCATATATCAATAAACAAACGAAAAGGGAATACAATTTATCATGACTTTTATTATCGTACAAACCTGCTTCCTTGTAAGTTAAAAATTGAGTTTATGGCGTGTGATCAGTGTCAGTGTATCACAACATCACATCACAACACGCAACACACACACACCACACTTCACACCCTTAAATTCTACATTGGTGACCCCGACGTGATTACTTGGAAGCTTGAGTGTACGATTTTATCGTTCCCTGATTCGATATTTTTTTAAACATGTTTATCCTATATCGCCTCTCGTTTGTGGATTTCATCCACAACTTCGATTCTGGCAGGGGAGTAATGTAGTGACTCTATACAGCCACTCTTTCTTTGTTCGTTAACTACTAGCTCTCTCAGATTTGCCATCCATGTATTTTTCCCCTAGTCCTTTTTCCATTACAAACCATCCATTCATGTTGTTCAACCAACCGCGCACCGATACCACGTGAACAACACCGTTCTTTGTTCACCATCACGCTGATTCGCACTGGCCACCAGCGCTCTCCAGTTTTTGTTCCTCACTCTCAATATACACCTTGATCGAGTCGGCACGCATCTCCTCGGACACGAGAAGTCTCCAACGCCTTACGGCGCTTCTACTCTTTTCCTGCCGTGTCCGGCGGGCTGGCAGTTTTCCAGTGGTGCGTTGCAATCGACACCGACATGGCTAGATTTACCACTGGGAGCTGTCAGTCCGGCCCGTCCATCGCTTCGGCAGCTTTCATTCAAAAGTTCAACTCACCGTAACTCTGAATCTTCAAAGGACGGCCTATACCACGACGTCTACGGCGACCTCACTGCTCTACGTCGGTATACTGGCTTGTCGCATCCTTTCTACCTCGGCCCCGACGTCAAGCGACTCACTGCTTCGTCCCCGAGCGCCTCACCTTTCTTCTCTGGCCTCCGACACCACTGCCTTGTTCCCGAGCGCCATTCATCTTCACTTCACTTCGCTTCTCTTCTCTTCTCGTCCGCGATCACCACCACAAGCGTGCAGCGTCGACATCGCGATCTTCACGGCTCTTCAGCCACGTTTACGAAGTCGCGTTTCCGCCACTAAGTCTCCGCATCATCATCCTTCGCGAGAGCCCCTTCCTTCGTCATCGCCATTCATTTCAATGGACTTTACGTAAGCATTGTAGTCAATCACATTTATTCATGTACATGTTTTATTGGCCAATTTAATATCATTCGTGCAATACTCATATTTCTTCTTCGCATGACTGCACTTGCACGTGCACAGTCATTGCTTCATTCATATATCAATAAACAAACGAAAAGGGAATACAATTTATCATGACTTTTATTATCGTACAAACCTGCTTCCTTGTAAGTTAAAAATTGAGTTTATGGCGTGTGATCAGTGTCAGTGTATCACAACATCACATCACAACACGCAACACACACACACCACACTTCACACCCTTAAATTCTACACCCTCGTCATCATTTGCACCATCTTCATCATGAGCTTCCTCA